>CAUEHF010000101.1:0-13879 GCA_958502075.1 Orchestes rusci
GATTCTTTTCCAATTCCAATAGGTGGTCAATGGGTACTATGTACTATACAAAAAAGATCTCAATATCAAGCAATATTTATTGCTCCACAACACACTCATAATAATGCGAATTGCTCAATAGAATATTGAATTGAATAGGTACCTATTTTTGTAGGTAGGTACAAAAAAAACAGTGTACCTATCACACTCTGATATCTACCGCATATTTTACCTATGATTTTTTATCGTTCAATCGATCGACTCAATTTGGATTGGTGTTGAAAGTAGGTACCTACCTATCTATATCCTGTAGAGGTATCTAATGGCTACTTATCTCAAAGTTTTGTCTAATTCTGATTCAATTCAAAATTTTAAGTTTACGGGTAAACCCAGACTCATGAACAAAAAGACTCGTTGATTTACTTTTTTTTAAAGCTTTAGGTACTAATCATCTCTACAAGATAAACTAAAATAAAAACCTTTAAAACTGATGGTCTCATCACTTTTTATTTGTTTTCCCAAATGAGATCTTTTCATTCAATTTTCTTGACTTCATCCAAGTCCCAATTTATAACAGATATCCCAATAGAAGAAGGTTTGTGTTTTTATCAACTATATAAGACATTATTTTAATTATATTTGCGTTTTCCAAAGTTTGTACATCGAGTTGTACATATTTGTGATAATTTCAAAGTAGATAATGATTTTGAGAATTATACAATATTTTTAATTTATCAATGGGCATTCCTCGGGGCATTCCTTACAAAATCATGTAATTAACCACTTGTTTCTACTAAAATATATTTTCTTGTGTTGTAAAAATTGATGTTTTTATTTATCATCAGATGGATGGAATTGTTATTCTTGCTGTATTAGACTAGGTATAGAGTATATAATAACCACTCAATATCATGGAATCTAAGCCCAAGAAAAGAGAAAAAGCAAATATACGAATGGTTCATGAATAAAAGTTGATACCTACACCAAATATTGAATTTAGAAGAAAAACCCATTGGCTTATGTTTGCTAAACGTCATATCAGGCTTGCGGATGTTACTGATCCATATTGTTGCTCATTTTTCATTAAAACTTGCAAGCAAATAGAAAAACTCAAAACAAATCACGCAATATAAATTTCAGAATTGTTATTTATATATTTTTCTAGGTTATTTTGTGACGTTGTCAAAAGTCTCAACAGGGATTAACGATCCTTGCAGCGAATTCTTCGGTGCATACAAAACACCGCTTAATCTAACTTTGAAAATTAATCGAGATTGGCTAAGCTCTCGTACGGTGCATATGGCTGTACGAAAAACATAAACAAATGAAAGACTAGGTTAGAATTCGTTGAAATTCTTCGATTAAGCCTAGAAAATGGGGCGATCAGAGTTAAGCGACCGATTCAGGCTTAAGCGCTGCGGTGCATCAAAAAATTGGAATATAATCGCGATAAAGACTTCATCCGGATTAGATTTCTACGGTGCATATAGCAGTAAAAGGTTCCGTTTACGTTCAAGTTGATGAGTGGCTTATTTTCCCATTAACTTAATTCGTGGCGATAGATACATGTATACGTATTATACGTATAAAAATGCTCGACTGACTTCAAGTGTCCAATATCCAAAAACCAACAGCATATCCGTCATTTCTGCAAAACTTTATTCTTCAGCCATTTTGATCTAAAACTAACCAGGTTCTAAGGCCTTATTAATTTATTTACGCCTTAACAAATTCTCACTGTAATATTTACTGTAAACCAAATCAATACTATACACACAATATACATTTTTTTTGCTACAACATTGTCTGAAAAATCATGGAAATACATACAGATTATTAAATGAAAGTGAATAAATAGTCTACCGGGATTAAATTGACAAGGTCTTGCCAAGTACCTTTTTTGCTTGGAAAAGTCAAGGCAATTATTTCCTTACTGAAATAGTACATTTTGTATCAAGGGCGGAAAGTAGATGATTTTGACGAGGGTATAAGTAGCAGCACGAGCGAAGCGAGGGCAGATATTAGCCGAGTCAAAATCATCTTTCGTCCGTGATGCAAACAGTGCTTTTTGTACAACCAGTTTGTAATCATTTGAATAATTATGAAAACCAAAAATAAATAGTCGATCCGATACACTGCACTACACTGCTGACAAGTCAGACAACTGACGAGTGACAACTGTAAATCATGGTATTCATGGTTACAATAGGTGTGTTCCTGTATTCTTTTGTGGTGCGCATTCCTTGTCACCGAGATTGTCAAGTGATAAGTTTCTTTTAATATGCTAGACTGTCACGTGGTTATCAGATTCAGAGGCGTTGGGATCCAAAGAACCGTTGCTAAGCGACCTACTTTTGCGCCCGCGGGCGCGAATGTACTTTTAGGCCCGGCTGCCAAAATTAGTGACTTTCCGCCTGCTTTGCATGCATTGAAAAGTGGACTTTACGTGTAGGTTGTACAAAAAGAATTAAAAACTACACTGAGGAAAAAGTTATGTCCATTCTAAACCATAGGAAGTACATTGTATAACGCCCTCTAACGGTCACAGTTAAAAAGTGTCCATATTCGGGTTTTTCATCCCAAAAAACCTCTGGGTACAAATTTTCAAAGTAATTCGTTGAAAAATGTTTAAACATTTTGAAAAATTCAATTTTAATCTTTTAACTTCACCACCCAATATCTCCAGAACGGAGCAATTCCGGACCAAGATAAGTGGCTTTAAATCGGTTTATTTCGACCTCAGGAGTATGTGGTACTGTTTGTAGTCCTTTTAGAGGCACCCTGTAGATCTTTGGTTCAAGCAAAAAATTGTCCATCGGCAACTTTTCAGGAAAAAAAATGCACTGGCTCTTGGACTATTGGCTTTATAGACACCATATATTATTGGTCGAAACATACCTCGTTGAAGAATAAATGAATCGGTCATTTGAGAAACCAAGTCCATATTTCAGCGAAAATGACATTTGACCGTTTTTTGATTTTTCGACTATAGACGCATCGATTCACAGAGAAACACCATTTGTTTTCATACACTTAATGGGTCAAAGAAATATGCGGATCGGCTATTCATTTCAGAAACCCCATAAGGTGTTTTTCAAATGAACGGACGATATTAGGTACTTTCACATAGAGGCATGTCTGTTACAAGTCAGAAGTAGTTTCATTATCAAATTGTTGCAAGTATATACACAAGCTGGAGTGTGTATATAGTATATAGAAGTAAATATAAACGATAGTCACTTTATTGATGGATTGAGATTTTACACATTCTCATTGGAAGTGTTGGCGTCAAAAAAGATTTTTTTTCCCCAGGAGACACTTCATGAAAGCTCTGTTCCAATGAATGTAAACAAACGCAATAACATCAAGAACTCATAGCACTTTCTAGAAACCTCAAGACAAATAATATAACATTCTTATACATCATTGATCAATGTGTGCCATTGTAGATTACTTACAAAATAAAAAATATGTTTGTCAGTTATTTTCATTTTATTCTTTGAAAATTGCGTTCATTTGAGAAACCCCCTATGTTTCTCATTTTCAAAATAGAAATATTTGGTGTTTTCAATTTTTTTTCGGATGTGTAATATGTATGAACATATTTCAGACACCCATATATATGGCATTGAAAACAAATTTAAATTTCTTTTTCTTTTTACTATAAAGTTATTTCAAGATTTCCACAAATTCCCTTTTTTGGACTTGTGGGTTTTCTCAAATGACCGATTCAAATGGTATGGTAGCAATCTAGAAAAAAAAATGCATCGACAATGGCATGGGCACTCGCATAATATACAAAATGTTATTTCTTTTTGAAAGTTGAAAGTTGGGCCTCGAAAAAATGGTGCGTTTTTCGCGGTGATGTTATTCCCTTCAACTTCTGAAGAAATCGAGGAGTCGAGGAACATCCAGTATCAACTGAATACATTGACAGAATAGTTAGAACACAATACTGAAAATATTGAACATCAAAGAACATTGAAGACACACAAATATTTTCTAGGTAATGTGAAAGACTTCCAGGAGTGGGAAGATGAAAAGTAGCTTCAAAACACAAAAAAAATAAAAAAGAAATTTGAAGATTAATGAAGTGATCATCACCTTCTATTGATAAAATGGAAGTGGACATTTACATTTACAGACTGTCCACAGATAAGGTTCATAAAGCATAATTGAATGAAAATAATGAAAATTTGTTCAGAATTTATCAGCTATCACTGAATTCATTTTTCCTGAAAAGTAATGTTTCATTTTATCTATTGCTACAATGCTACATAACATAGAACAATCTATTTTATTTAGGTTGTTACTTTCAAGCGAAAATAGTCGTAAGCGGCTTATGTGCACACAGTCGGTTTAACTCGAGTAACGCTCAGTAAAAGGAATAATATGCAAACTACATACAATCTATAGGAAAATACTTTTATTACATTGGACGATAATGATAATAGCTATTCGATTACTTTTTTTAAACAATAGTGACAGAAGTATAGAAAGGTATAATAATACGCTAGATACACGATACCTTTTTTTATATTACCGCCTAAGTAAATATAACAAGACAAATAAATCATAGGCTTATCATCATACTCCGGAATAATGAGAAACCGCTGTCCCATCTTTCTGATTCAATTCTTTTAGACCGTCGGTTATAATTTTGAGAGATTGTAAATCCGTATTAACTACATTGATCAATTGTCCAATTCCTTTCTGCTCCATTCTAAGATAATTTTTGATTTCTTCTTGTGCATCAGCATCTAGTCGATACTGCACTTGTGGTATGGCTGCATGTCCTATCATTTTGATGTGGGATAAAAGTTCGTTGATCTGACCCTGAGAATAGAAAAAAAATACCGATATAGCAAATGCCAAACAACTTCCGATTTACGTCATAATTGCCACCAAGCACGTTGTTATGAAGTTTGCTGGTGGCCAAATTTGGTCACCTACAAATCACATAATAACTCGCTTGGTGGCAATTATGACGTGAACCGAAACTTGTTTGGCACTTGCTGTATATCAAGTTCCGAACGAAAAAGTAATTTGACTTAGCAAAGCTCATCGCGCAATTGTAAATCATCGCAGATGTGGCAAATTCACTTGCCTGAAACTTCATCAGTCCACTCCTCATTCCAAAATATTTTTTAAATGATCTATTTCAAAATTATTGTGTCTTTTTATAGAACTTAACGATGCCTATTTATTTTCGATATTATGTTTGGTTCATGTATGTGGTTGAATGACTCACTTTTAATGTGTTTTGTCGAGTGTTTTGTAGATAACGGAAATATTAATTTGTCACACGAGGAACATCCAGTAGGTTTGTTTCGATGCATTTTATTTCGCAACTTGCAATTAGATCACATAAGTCACATTGGTACATTTATCTGGGGTGTTTCCTGATTGCGTACATCAAAATTTAAGTGCGTATTCCTAAGCTAATTTCATGAACAAATTCCATATAAACATGGTTCCGAAAGTGCATTGTTTTCAAGATACAGGGTGTTGAACTATTTAAAAAGAAAATGTAAAATGTACTCCACTGACTTAATTTAATTGTTATTTTCATTTTTTCTCTGAATGAAGCTTGCCTCGTCTTGATTGTTTCAAAATAATTCACCCATTAAAAAAAATAACGATATTTTGCGGAATTTGACAGAGTATTTATTTAAGAAAACGTGGTCCAGCGACAAAAAAAAAGAAGGCAGAAAACAATGATCTAATAACTATGGATGAAACATTTCATTCATAAACTGTGAAAAATTGTATGACCAACATCGAACATAGGAGAGACGTGAGAAGGAGTTGAGCGGGGCACTGAGTGAGGATACGCGTTTGCACCTGACAGGAATGTGCTCCGGCTACTACGCTACAAGCCAAGCTGCCAGTGGCGTAACTATTTTGAGGCAAAACTCATTTCCATGATTATTTTCAAACCTGAAATATCAAAATGTAAACTACTTCTCTATAATTCTGTGATATTTTTCGTATAACAAATAAGAGTGATTGAAATTTGATAAAATGATCAGAATTTCGCCATATATCCACAATTTTTTTACATCGAGATGAAAATATTTTGATGTAAAAAAAAACTTGCTGCTCTGCTTCTGAATGGACAATTTGCATACTTTTCAAATGCCTTGAAATTTTATTAACGTATTCTACACAATATTTCAAAGTCATCATCGAATTCTTTTTTCCAAAATACCCAAAAATATACTAGATAAATTAAAAAAAAAACGCAAATTTCACTGTATATGAACGGAAACAGTCGTACACGCCAGACGGAGATAAATAATGTATTCTGTGACGTCGTGGACGTTGATTGGCGCTATTTAATCGGTGATTACTACATTATAATAAAGGTCGTGAGTTGATTTTTTGAACATTAATGACATTAGTACTTACTAATCCTTATATTTTTCATATTTCCAAAAAATGTGCAAATTATTCATTGCTTCAAATAGAGACAGACTAAAGTATCATTGCTAAAAAAAACTCAAGATCTTTGGCAGGTTAATGAAAAGAAAATATCAGAATGCAAATGTGGAAGTTCAGGTGGATGCTTATGGACTGGGAGATAACGACCATTTTTGGGTAACGTTCAATGCTCGTCTGCCAAGCTGGGGTAAGGTATATTTCAATATTTTAAGTCGATTAATGCAATAAGATTGTTCCTCCCCCGTGTACCAGCTCCAAGAGCAATAATTGAAATTGTACTAAAAATTTGTGAAAAAAACGATCGATGCCCATCTGCCGTTGTGATTTCATGATTCTGTATTGAAAAAAATCCATCGGTAACTCATCGGCAGACAATTTCGAGTGATAGGTTCTGCAGGACCTTACTATAAGCTGTTGTGAAAAATGATGAAAAAAAAACGATTGATGTCCGTCTGCCGGATGAAAGGTAGGTTCAAAAGCTGAAAGAAAACCTTAAAAATCCATCGGCAGACATATGCGACATATACTTGATAATTAATGCGAATTTGTTGTCTGTTATATGAAATGACAAATGTCCGTCTGCCAATGTCATACATTGTCACGAAAATATCACAATTAAAAATGGCAACAAATTAAATGGTCAGTATTTCAATTCTATGGATAGTACTCTGCCATTATTTTATTTCCTTTGGTCAGTATGATAATAAATGGTCGGTTGAAATAATGAAGGGTCAGTAACATAAAGAAGTGGTCATTAAAAATAATAAATGGTCAGTATAATAATAAATGGTCGGTTAAATCAATTAACGGTTAGTAATAGAAAGAAATGGTCAGTAAAAATAATGGAGGGTCAGTAACATAAAGAAGTGGTCAGTAAAAATAATAAATGGTAGATATAAATAATCAAGAGTCAGTATCATAAAAAAACGATCAGATAAATTAGTAAATGCTTGGTGAAAATAATGGGCAGTCCATAACATTAATAAAGCGACAGTAAAATAATGATGTTGGTCATATATTTTATTTCGTATAAATACAAAAAAATTTACAACGGAACGAAACACAACTTAGTAAAGAGAAAACACTCTGCCTTTATGTCATGATGAAGTAGTCAGATAGGTTCTTTTGAGAGGCGGATTTATTTTGGGTAAGTTACGGTTAGTTTGTGTTGGTAATAGAAATTGATGAAAAATATGCAGCGGCTCGTTGGTTAGCACTAGGTTAACATTACAATTATTATTGTATATTATAATTGACGTGTTGTGTATTGGTTTTATGTGGATCAAGTTTGGGTTAGTTTGTGTTGGTGATCGAAATTGATAAAAAATATGCAGCGGCTTGTTGGTTAGCACCAGGTTAACATTACAATTATTATTATATATCATAATTGACGTGTTCTGTATTGGTATTATGTGTATCAAGTTTGGGTTAGTTTGAGTTAGTTGAAACTATTACTGACTGTTGCATACTGGCCATTTATTATTTCTTACTGTACATTTGTGGAATTATTACCAGCTAAGTCATACTGACATTTCATAAATTTTTACTGACAATTAGAATCACAATAGTGAACATAGAAATACAGGCCAAATAGTACTTTTACTGCTCAAAAATTCCATTTTTACTTATCATTTTTAACAGAAATACTGAGTCTTTTACAATATTATACTGACTGCTTGTGATATTATACTGTACATAATGAATTAAATACTGTTCAGTTTATTACAACCCATTAAAAATTCCCATCAATTATTAAGCATATATGTCCTTTATGTCTGCCGATGGATTTTTAAGGTTTCCTTTGAGCTTTCAAACCTACCTTTGATTCGGCAGACGGGCATCGATCGTTTTTTTTTATAATTTTTCACAACAATTTCATAGTTAGGTCCTGCAGAACCTATCACTTGAAACTATCAGCCGATGAGTTACCGATGGATTTTTTTAAGTACACAATCATAGAATCACAACGACCGATGGGCATCGTTTTCGACCTCGAGCGCCGAACGCAACATTGTCAAATTTCAATAAAATCCCGAAATGTCTACCTTTTATCCAGTTTTTGACAATTTCAACCCAGAAGGACTGAGTTTTCGATCATAGCTATGAATAACTTCTTTAAAGTAGACTAAATTTTCCACAAAATGAGATCAGAATCAGGAAATTTCATCATATTCAAAACATCCTCTGTTAAAATTATATTCTATAAAATCCACTGTTTCGTAATCCCTTGCGTTGCAATAATTAGTTAGTTCAATAATCGCAAGATTGCTGACTTTGCTAAGAGGTATCGAGGTAAAGGAACGAAGTAGATAAGCAATGTATGTCCGGCCGCAATTTCGGTCATTTTTACATGTAAATTCCCATAAGAAAATCGTAGGTCGATTCTGCAGTTTTTATACCGGCGACGCATGCGCACAGCGACGCCTTGTGTCGAGAAAAATTTTCAGCATCTGATGGGATTCGATCCTGTGCCACTATGATTATGAGGGAGACGCTTTAACCGTTGCGCCACGAAGGCTATTAATTAATTAAGGATTATGAGAAGTAGAATTGGTACTTTTATTGGATTGGGGAATTTTGGTTGATGCCATGTTCTTGAGTGTTGATGGATTTATTTGTGGTTTGAGTGGTATTTTGATGTCTTGTTTAGGATATCCAGCGATGTCATCATTATTTTGTAATATTATAGATTTAGAAAAATTAAGTTTCATATGTTTTTAGATTATTAATTGTTGAGATGTACAGAAGTTATATGAGATTATCGGGAATGTTCGACTCGTGATATGTGGGGGGTGGGGGTCGGGGGTTGAGGGTCGTGAGTGGGGTGTGGGGGTCGAGGGTAGGGGTTGGGGTTGTGGGCTGGGGGTGTGGATGACGGATGCGGATATCAGTATGCCTTTGATTGTTGAGTTCAGTGACACATGCGCACCGCGACGCCACGCGTCAGGGAAAAATTTGTTGAGGTGTATGGCGTACCATCGTTTTTTCATACGGTACTTGATACTGAAAACATTTCAATGATGTTTCGATGTATTGTGAGATTTTGGAAATAAGCATAGGTTCCATAATAGTACTAAGATTATTATTTTTTGAGGTGTATGTATGTTATGTTACTTATCCGCGGTATTCGAATTAGGGGATGTAGAATATTTCAAAAGAAGAGATGTACCTAGATATTTTACAGTCAACGATCGTGAAATTTTTATAAGAAAAGAATCACAACAAAAGACTATTTTAAGAGATAATGATTTAGTTGATCATTTTGATTTTTATGGTTAGAAGATAACATCAGTATTGGTATGTATAAAAAAAATTCAAAATATATTTAACATTTAAATAGAATGAAAATATTTTCAGAAAATGTTTATTTCATTTCAACACCTGGATAGAGTTGATCTGTAGTTGAAATAGACACATACTTACCTTATAGAATGCATATCCAACCAAATAAAAAACTCAAATTTCGAATGACATATATTTATTTTTTCATGAAAAAATACACAATTGTATTATACGCACATAAATCCCCAAAGTGGTAAATTACACTATTTAACATGTGTGGGTACATAAAAGGAAGTAAAAATAGGACAAATACATGCATCTTCTACTCACTATCTACTTACATCACACAATATAAACAGAGAAAACTAATTTTATTATACCTAATGAGAAATGCAAAAACTTATCAAATACAATAATTATTATACACAATATATTAACTCATTATAGAATAATGCCCATGAGGGAGAGTAAGGACAGAATCTTTCAGCAGATGTCTCTTATCATCATACGGACTTAAGGCTATTTTTGTTTGTTTAATAGAATATAAATCATGTTTGCTTGCACGAATTAAATTTTGATCAACCGCTTTCTCAATATTTGATTCTAAACACTCTCTATAATCTTCAAAACTGATTTTATTTTCAATAACACTTTTCTTAATCCCTTTTATTTTTTTTGTTGTATACACCTCCCCTTTTTCCATGTTAGTTTTGTTCTGCTCTAATTCGTCACCAGTGTAAAATAGTTTTACTGCGTACATTTTTGATCGGAGTCCGATAAAGTCAGTCATAATCCGTCCGCTATTTTCATCTTTCATCATACCCAAAACCTTTTTATTCACTAAGGGAATATTATAAATATTATCTCCAGGATAATCAGAGGTGTCAAAATGTTGTTCACAATCTTGTCTGATGACGTCATAGACATTGGAATCTGCTATTTCATAAATTAAAGAGTCTGTATCTGTGTAAAGCACAGTACATTTTTCAAAACGATTTTTCATGTAATCATAATGAAAGTTGTAAATAGTGGTCTTAGCCAAATCTAAAATACACATTCCAGCATATATTGGCTTATTAAAAAATACTTCAGATTTTGCCAACTCAATAATTACAAGATTTTCATTGATTATAGTGCTACTTTTGAACTCAGGTTTTGAAATTAAAGCCTCAGCTCCATATCGACCTTCCCATTTAGTAACAAGCTTAACCGAAGAATGTTTTCGAACATTTTCCATAGTTTTTCCAAAAACAGCATTAATCATAAGTTTGAAGAGGTTTTTCTCAAAGTCATTTTTGGAGGCCTGTCTGAGACGAATATTCAAATCAATATAGGATTTTAACCACGGAGACTGATTAAAAGAAATTGCTCTATGGATTTTTGATAGTTTAACGCCCAAACGCAATACCTGTTTCAAGTTTCTGTAGTGAATAATATATTTTTCTTTATCGAAGAGTGTTGCCATTAGCTTGATATTTTTAGAACCAGGAGGTGTCTTATGTTCAGAACAAGGGGGTAAATCGGAAAATAGATCGTGTAACTCATGAGGGATCTCTAAGTCTACTTCCAAAATGAAACCTTTGTTAGAGGTATCATCAACGTCTAAAACATTGAAAGAAGATAGTTCAGCATCAGTCAACCACTTGAATCCATTATAGGGCAGATGTTGAGACATCGCCCACCCATACTGATTGTTGATATCAAAATACATGAGATATGTTTCTTCTCTAGAAGGATCGTATGAAGGAATATACTTATTATTGCATTCAGCATGCCTTTTAGAACACTGACTTAGACCTCCTCGTATGCCCCTTTCAATGAACATGACCATATCTAAATCAGTCAAAAGTTCAAGCCTAGGATGATCAGATTTTAAGGATTGATATAGCATACATTGCCAAGAATAACCAGGAAGAGTAAACGAATGAGCGGGATCTAATCCATAAGTTTTATGAGCTGCTGATCTAAATTGCTCAAACACGTCAGCCAATAACAAAATATCAGTTTTCATGTAAAGTTCGGAATAATCACGCATTGTTCGACATGAGAATGTATTCCAGACTTCTTGCGCATGTGCGTACTCACGATCTGAAATACATTTATCTTCCAATCTGCTATAAAATTCTGATTTGGGGGGTAATTGACGCTCATTGATTTTAGACCAATCGTCCATAAAGTCATATGGAAATATACCTTTACGAGTGAGCAATTTAAAATGCTCAACACTCAGATTCCTGAATTCGGACTCTAAAATGGGAAAATCTGAGAGATAAGATGCAAGTTTATCTAAACTAGAAGCCATAAAACGAAAACTATCCAAAAATCTGAACTGAATACGACTGTCTGGGATGTGCTTCGTGAAGGAGATGTATTTCTCTTTGTTTACAGGAAGAACATCGATTGGCCCATCCACTTCAGCTAAAGATTTGATAAGCAAATGTCCATCATATGAACTAAGACAATGAAATAAAACAGGAATAATGCGGCTATCTTGGAAATTCAAATTACATTTTTCATGTGCAGGCCCTCTATATATACCAGTTAAGTGACAATGATCACGAATCCTTTTATCTTCTGCTTAGAAAACCTTTTCACATACATGACAACAACTCGCCTTGAAAAATTGCTTAACTTGTGCAGATGTAAGCTTCTCCATTGGAAGAGGACATTGGAAGACTGTCATCACATTTTCAGAAAAGTCCAAAAGTTCCTTAACAAACCATTGAATACAATCCTCTCCTGTATGAGACTTATAAAACGATAATGAATCATCATAAGAACATTTAACATAATATCCAATGCTAAATGGAACATGAGATTGATATTTTTGACTATTTTTCGTTCCATCATCTTCAACAGGGATCAAGAGACACTCGGAATCAGCATATATAACGAAAGGTGCTTTTGTTTTGAAAGAAAAGTTAGTAAACTCAACAAACATTTGATTTTTCTCAGGAAGCTTTGGAAGAGGACCATTATTCAGAATTTCGCAGTCTTGCAGATGATTTTCCAGTTTTGCAACATCATAAAAGTAATGAAGACAGCGATCACAAATATATTTAGCAATTTTCTTTTTACTCAACTGCATTGAAACAAGACGAGAAAGATTTTTTATCCAAACAAAGTGAGTTTTGATTGGAAGAATCATCTCCTCTTCACCACTTTGATAATTGTCTTGTACCATTAGAAGATTAATATGGTACTCAACTTTTTTTTTTTTTTGTGATATAGGCCGGTATAACCTTGAAAGACTTACCCGATTTTTCCAATCTATAGACGTTTATAGAAATATCATTTTGCTTCTCAAATCGAGGAACTTGGGGTAACGACATAGGCAACTGAATTCCACTCAAATTTAAAACTGTCTGAGGATGAGGATAAGAGGATGTCCTTTTTGCAAACTCGCGATCTACAGGAAACAATGCAGAGACCACTGCCCAGGCAAAACATAAATTATCGGAATTTTGAATATTAACACAAGATTTTTTACTTTTTATTTGCTGGGGTAGATCAATATATGAACCAGCTTTAATTGGATTAAACTTATTTATATTAATGGTTAAATTTAGTATTTTAGATAAGGCCCAACCACTATCTTTTTCCTGAAACTCCTCTAATTTACTGAGCAGGGGGATTTTTATATTTTCATCGAACCATGTATCTATATCAGAATTCTGATATAGGGATTCAAGTGCGCATGTGTAGAACAGTTCGGAACTGCATGAATTTGGAACCAAAACAAAGCTAGTGGAATTTCAGAATTCTGTAGAAAAAAACCTCTTCACTTCTTTCTACACTAAAGCAACATGGAGACATAACAAGAAATCAAGAATCAAGGATAACGATCTTCTCATGGGAAATTGAATTTTTGTCTTGATTATTTAAAATAGAGTCCCGCGTTTTCACAAGAAAACAAGAAAACAAGACAACAAGAAAACAAGAAAACAAGAAAACAAGAAAACAAGAAAACAAGAACACAAGAACACAAGAAAACATGAAAACATGAAAACAAGAACACAAGAACACAAGAAAACAAGAAAACAAGAACACAAGAAAACATGAAAACAAGAACACTAGAACACAAGAAAACAAGAAAACAAGAACACTAGAACACAAGAAAACAAGAAAACAAGAAAACAAGAACACAAGAAAACATGAAAACAAGAAAACAAGA
>CAUEHF010000102.1:0-79000 GCA_958502075.1 Orchestes rusci
CATCTACTTACGCTTTGGTAGAAAAACGATATGATCCTCCAACTCTACTCGCGGCACTTCCCCATATTTAGAAAGAACAATATTTAATCCCACAATTGGATACTTTACATCACGAGTTAATTCAATTAATTTTATGGATGTCTTATCCACATAAGAGGTGGTTGCGTTGATTTCTGCCAGATCCATTTCTAGAAAGAAAAAATAAAATCAAATACATTCTCTAGTTTGATTATGGGGGGCGCTTACCTGTTGTTGCTGCTGACGCTAATGAATGCGAACTGAAATTCTTCTTTAACGCGCCGTCAGTGGTAAATTAATAAATCTCCTCACCTCTCTTTTCCCACTTATTTTCTCAACGAATGTGCTAGAACATCTGCTTAATCCGGTCAGAACGTGTATAATCGAGCTCAACCCGAAACCCGATGGGTTATCAAAAACGAGTCACTACAAGTCAACATTAATTTTTTCCGGAGTACGCAGATGTATGGAGGCTATTTTATTTTTGGATTTGGCTAAGACCACTATTTACAATTTTCACTATGGTTACATGAAAAATCGTTTTGCAAACTGTACCATTCTTAACACTGATACAGTTGAATTATCTTGATAAAATAGCTTCAAAAGATGAAGTATGTCATTCAATTTCGCTAGAAAATATTATAGATGATCCAAGGATAATTGGATCTATCTGTAAAAGAACGCTCTACTCATCCATAACTGGAATGATCATAGTTTTGAATGTAGGGGATATTGTCTTTGTGTGGAGCATTATGTACTTGAAGATTTTAATATGAATATTTGTAGAAATTGTAGTTTCGGGTTTATAACATTTCTGAATAATAGATTTAAGATAGTTGATAAGCATTATCATATCGTTGTGATTGTTCGCCAACTCAAGATACGTGTATAAAGAGATAAGAAATTTTGGAGCGAAAGTTGTTTCATGCAACTTTTATTTTGCGTAGAGACTAAAGAAAGCTGTAATTATAGATTGCATTCAAAGTTAGGTAAGAATATAGGTTTCGAATCTCCCGATCCAATCATCGATGATTAGTTGTAAATAAGATATGTTATTTATTAATTTTACCACCACTGATTTTTGATCAACTCTATCTGTATCCACCAAATCTTGAAAATATGTCTTATATATAGTTTAACAGTTCTCATATTACTTATTTGATAAAATCATATCAATATTTAATAAAAGGTGTTGGGTTTGATGAAAGATGAAAATAATGGACGGATTATGACAGACAGATCAAAAATGTACGCAGTAAAAATATTTTACACTAATACGTTAAATATTATCCAATTATTTTAGTATTTGATGTGTAAGTTGATTGCATCTCTTCAACAAGAAACCTCACCTTGTATGTAACAGAAATTTATGATTTGTATATCTCATCAATTTTTTATGTTTTTTAAGGAAAAAGATATTTGAAAAATTGGAGGTGTTTTCAATAACTGTAACGTATACAAGCTGGCTATAAACAGTGTCCACAACTGAGGAAAAAATCATTTTTTTTTTAAATAAGGTGAGTTATCCGTCTATTCATTTATTATTTTGTTTCAATCAAATATATACACATTTTTGAAACAATGAAATCATTTCTCTTGGGGGATGTACGTATGTGTCAGAGCAATTATTAATTTAGTAACACTTGGTAATTTACTCGGAAACTTGTAACAGTCAATTCAAAACAATTTGCATCACCTCAAAATTATAAAAAGGTGACTGATTTTGAAAAATGAGCTCGTTAGGGTGGGATTTGTTTGTTTCAAAATAATAATCAAGTAATGATTTTCCAAAAATTATTCACAATTTGAAATCAGTTTAAATGGTGATAATATGTTGTTATTCGATAATCGTGTAATTCATTTTAATTGTTTTCTTCGTCATTGTAGATGATGTAAACATTAAGAGAGCTATGTAGAAGGGTGGTTTGCGAAAATGTGAATGACATTTCAGATTTTTTATCTAGTCCTATATCATTTTTACCTGAGACTTTAAATCATTATATTTTACAGAATTATTCCAATTATAGGTGGGATTATCTTAATAAAATAGCTTCAAAAGATGAAGTATGTCATTCAATTTCGCTAGAGAATAATATAGATGATTCAAGGATAATTGGATGTATCTGTAAAAGAAACGCGATACTCATCCATAATTGGAATGATCATAGTTTTGAATGTAGAAGATATTGTCTTTGGGTGGAGTATTATGTACTTGAAGATTTTAATATGAATATTTGTAGAAGTTGTAGTTTCTGGTTTATAAAATTTATGAATAATAGATTTAAGATAGTTGATAAGCATTATCATATCGTTGTAACTGTTCGCCAACTTAAGACACGTGTATATAGAAATAAGAAATTTTGGTGTGAAAGTTGTTTCATGCAACTTTTATTTTGCGTAGAGACTGAAGAAAGCTGTAATTACAGATTGCATTCAAAGTTAGGCAAGAAAATATGTTTCAAATCTCTCGATCCAATCATCGATGATTAGTATTGTAAATTAGATATAAATTATTTATTAATTTTAACGCTACTGATTTATTGATCAACTCTATATATATCCACCAAATCTCGAAAATATGTCTTATAGTTCAATAGTTCTCATATTACTAATTTGATAAATTCATATTAATATTTAATAATGTTTTAACGAGTAAATTATTTTGATATACTTATTACAATGATGAAATGAAATGATCTTAGTGTTAATTTATTTCATGAATACCTATGAAATAAAGACTTTTAATTTGATTGTGCTGTGTGTATTTTACCGGATAATTTCTCAGATATGGTATGTCCGTTCTTCTTATTTATTATGCAATGATAAAATCTACTCGTCAGTTGGGTAATTTTATAACACCTCAAAATCTATTTCGTTCTATTATTAGGATATCATTGAACTGTTCTAGACCCTAGGGGTAAGTACATAGCCATTTTTTGTACACCAAAGGGCAATGAATGCCTTAATTTACATAAAATTGCCCCACAATGCCTCTTTTTCACTCAACAATGCCAGACAATGCCCCCCATTTACCAACAATGCCCCGCATTGCCCAACAATGTCTCACATTGCCTAATAATGCCCCGCATTGCCAAAAATTTCCCCGCAATGCCCGACATTGCCTCCCAGTGCCCTATATACCTATTTCTTTTTATGACATGTGTTGAAAAGAGATGAATAATATTATCAAACAGGAAAAAACACAATAATTTTTTTCACGTAGTTTGCGATTCTACTGTCATATAATAAATTATCTAAAGGTACAAAAACAAAAAAATACTTTTTTGATAAGTTTATTTGAAAACGTCACATAAAAATTCAGAGATCACCAGACACAGACAAGTTATACCTTCATTGCACTAAAGTTAAACACGTGTATTCCAAAGTTTTTAGTTGTAAGAAGAGACGCAAACTGTGATTTTTCACATAAACTGAAAGAAAGCTAGGTTTTATAGAACAAAAAATATCGTGAAGTTCAATGATCTTTTTTCTTCACAAACAAAAGCTAGAACAAAAATCTCAATCACTATATAACGCAGTATCACAATTTCAAGAATCACACTGGATATCACATTATTCTTCGAATTATGTATGTTTTTAATATTAGAAATTTTTTCTGGATTCCGAATAGAGCTTGGTGATTTTAACTTTATCCGCTCTTTTTAGAAGAAACGGAGAATTTTCGCCAAGTATAAGGGGTCCGTAAAAAATACATTCCTTTGGAATGGAGTTTTCAATTTCTGATTTCTGTGGCCAGATATAATTATCGCTTTTTGAATCGTTTTCTAAAAACCTTATTCTAAATTTGTCTTGATTCATCTTTAATACTTGACCCAAGTACCAGTGGTTCTCAAATGCCACAGCATAAAATTTATCTATTTCAGGATCGAATACGTCAAGTTTTTTTGTAAACCCATCTTCTCGATGTTCTTCCAGAGAGGAGAATGACTCCACATCTGTGGAATCATCTAGAACGATATCTCGTTCAATTTCTTCTTCTGAAGTATCTCCGATACATTCAGTCTGTTTCTTTTTTTTAGTTTTGGAATTGTCGGCAGGTATTCAACTTTCTTTTTTTGGACAGGTCTAGAATTGAAGCGCTGTAAGCGATCGTTACTAATCCGTCCCTTTCCCTCATTTAGAAGCCAGCAAAGTGATGATTTTTTAATTATTTTCGTTTTACTATTTTCCAAAGAGACTTTCACATATGGACTTTTCTCATCTAGATCCACGTTTTTATATGTATAGTCACTTAAATCCAATTCAGAAAACGTTCCTTTTGCATCCAAGTCCTTATCATTATGGATAAAGTTTTCGAGAACGTCGTTTTTTTCAGAGTCAACTAGAACATTCTCTAGATCCTGGTCAGTTATAATATCAGCTGGTCTGTCTATGTTGATATCCATTGTGTAGACAGCATTTTCATTAACTGGTATTTCCAGAGACTGTGCTTCAGAAATTGCGTCTTCCAAACATTTTTTTAAAATGCCGTCTATATCAATGTTGGAAATATTGAGAGTGCCGTATTTGTGTTGTAGCAGTTGCTTCCTTGTTTCTCTGGGAAATATATATGTATCTTTGAGGTCGTGTTTCAGGTTGTTCAGGTACTGGATTCTTTCGAGTTTGTGAGTGAATTGCTTCAGAGTAAAGTTGATTGCAGTAGTCTCGGTTGTTGCCATAGATCTTGTGTTCCGGAAAGTCGTTTCGCAGGGTTGGCTGTTCATTAACCAGAGTCGAAACATTTGCTGATCTAACGAGTCATCAGTCTTGAACAGATGTATTAATTTTATCAGCATTTCGCCATTGAGCTCAATACAGATGTATGCATTTAGTGTGATGAAATTTTGTTGCAATTTCAAGTCCTGATTAAATTTAACTGCATGCCTGCAGATTCTCAAGAAAAAAATTGAAAAAAATGCTTTATAAACAATTTCTCCAAGATCACAATTTTTCTCTACAAAGGCGAAGTTCAAGTAATTCATGATTTTCAAAAATGTTCTCGTTCCATTGCTTTTTTGTACGTTGGAAAGCAAGTCAGTTATTCTTTGATCGCAAATTCTTCTTGCGTTGTCATACTTCATGCGATCCTCATTTCTTATATTTGAAGATGTCAAAAGATGTTTATCTTTTGAAAATGTTTTGTTTAACTCACTTAAATCTTCCACTCTAGCAGTATATTTTCCAAGAGTCAACTTCATTTATGATCCAAAAATTTATTTTAAAGCTTCACCACTCGCTTCACCATAATATGTATGCTGTCTTGCAGGAAGCAAGTATCAGTGAAAGAATAGTCCAAATGAGTCCAAGATATCGAGTCCTTCTTAAAGCCTGCCTCCACTTTCATTGCCTTGAGCAATCTGGGGTCCCCATCAGAAGAGATGCCTAAAACTCTTATACCGTAACCAGCAGCTTCTTCTTTGATGCTTTTCCATCTGAGGGACACATCCTTTGCATTGAATTTATTGTCGGTACCATATACACTTAGACAAAACGGTGGTGCTTCGTTCTCTAATGCTTGTGCTACTATGATCAGTGCGTAGTCTGCCTTTGATGAATTACAATACATACTTTGTATTTTTTCGGAAGACGTTGCCTGAAAGGCGTCAGGTATGGGAAGACCGTTTTGAAGTGGAGAGGAAAAACCAAGAATACTATTTGTTGAACTATCATATTCAATTGTGCTGGTGAGTCTCGTACAATCTTCGGAAATCCATATTACCTTCTTCAAATTACGCTTTTCCAAAAAAGTATTTAGTTGTCTTATATTCATTTTGCCTGGTTCATACCCAATCCGATGTTGAAATGTAAATTTCTGTAGTGTTCTTATGCATGGTAGAACATTATGTAAATTAGCATGCAAGGTCTCGTATAGTTGTCTACCACCAATATAATAAATATATATTCCAAATTGCTTCAAGTTATTTTCGAAACTATTTTTTTTCTTAGGATCACTGTTTCTTAGCGAATGCTCTAATACGTCTTGCAAGAATTTGCTATAGTTTGTTTTGTTTGCTTCGGTGTCTAAAGGGTTAGCATTGGGGTCATCATTAGGGTCATTGTGGAAGAGTCCGGGGAAAACCAATTTGTTTGGATTTTTTTATAGTGATTCGGATATTTCTAGGGATATTTTGTTGATTATTGGGAAGAATCTAGTGATCTCAGTTTGTTCTGCAGAAACGGGAGCCTCACGTCTTCTTCTGTCTCTTTCGGGCCTCGAATATTTGATTGATTTCCATTTTCTTGGGCTCTGGTTTGGGGTGCATGTGTCGTTTTCGTAAATTCTTTCTGAAATAATTCCAGGAACTGAATTTCTCTGAGATAGATTGTGGGCTGTTTCAAGATGGGTATGTAAATGAATGGTATCTGGAACCTTTTTGACCAGTGCTTGCAATGTCTGTATTCTCAGGACATATTTTAAGTTTGTGTGTTGAGCAGCCTGTCGTTTCTTCTGATGAATTGGTCATGAATGAGTTTTCAGCAAATGTTTCATCTTCCTGATCCGACCATTCTATTAGTGGAACATCAAGTATCGCTGGCTGGATCGACGGGCTTGCTGAAAATTTATTTTCAGTAAAGATATTGAGAATACTTTCAGAAGCTGCTTTGTCTTCTGGTGCGCTAGCTCCGCATGAGTCTTCAGCACATTTTTCTTGCTCTTGTTGTGACGAATAAATTGACATATCTAGTGATATTGGGCTAGCTGAATATCTGTTTTCGCTCATGCCAGTAACAATATGATCAAGACCTGATTTGTCTTCTAGTGTGGTAGCTATTGATGAGTTTCCAGCAAATTTTTCATGATCCTGATCTGACCAATTCACATGAGGCTCACTCGGAAGCACATCTACTATGGCTTCGCTATATGGACTAGTGTTTTTGGATATTATACTATCAAGAATCTGATCCGGACCTGCTCCGTCTTCTGGTGAGCTTGCCTTGCATGAGTTTTCAAACATTTTGGTATGCTCCTGAGCTGAATCTGTGTTGTCGTTTATGCTAACAGCATTCTGATCAGGACAATGTTCTGAAGGCACAATTGTGCTATATGTGGTTGAAAAATCTACCATTTTTGGATAAGTCGATTGGTAAGGGGTGAAGGAAGCTATATCGAAAAACCTCGTTAAACCTGGGTGGGAAGTTTTTCGTGCTCCACACTGTATTTTATAAACCCCCATTTATTATATAGGAATCCATAGTTTCTTATAACCACAAAACAACCTTTAACGTTTAGACTTACTCATAATATCAAAACGTTCCTCTACTTTGTTGAAGATTTATCTGCTGCAAAGAATATCTGGCTAAAAGTTGCCTACTTTATCGAATAATAAACAGCGCAAGATATTTGAAAATCCTGCGAAAATCTTCAAATGAGTAGGGCAACATTGTGATCATTATGGAGCGGGAGCTACATCCAGTCGCGAGTAGGCTGAATGCTGCGTGAAGCGCTCAAACTGAAAGCGTGGGCATCACATCGAACAGAAATGGATGCGCGCGCAACAAAATATGCCTAAACATTGCACCATATTGCCCTTTCAATGCCTCGCATTACCCAACAATGCCTCACAATGCCTCTACAATTCCCGACAATGCCTCGCAATGCCTCACAATGCCTTGCAATGCCTCACAATGCCTCTACAATTCCCCACAATGCCTCGAATTGGCCTGCAATGCCCTTAGGCTGTACACCAAATTGCCCCATGTACTTACCCCTAGTCTAGACCTTTTGGTGGCGAAATTATGTATCAATAAACAATGATTAGAATAATAAAAAAAAAATATATTTCATGAATATCAAATTGTGGTTTTTAATTTGACTGTTTTGTGCATTTTACTTGGTGTTGCTATAACATTAAAACTGTTTTAGTCTTTTCCTTATCAATAGCAATATAAGTTGAAGTATTTCTTGGAATGATTCAGATCTAAATGTCGGTATTTTCTAATGAACCATAGCTTCAAGTCACTGACCTTCTTATAAGGTATTTCTTTCAAAAATCTAGCATCAGCTCACCAACTCCAAACATCGCACTCCACCTATTAACTCTAATTGCGAATGATTAAAGAATTCAATCAACAGTATCATCACCATCTACATTTTCAAAAACTAATTAACTCAAAATATGAAGAACCCTACATTTTCCAAATCCCTTATTACAAATATTCGCCGCTAAGTGTCACAATAAACCCAAATCCATACCTTTTTAACCATCTGGCACGAGACCACTTTAAAATCCTCTCCCAAACGCCACACTCAAGTAATCAAGCATCCCAAATACAGCTTTTTGTTGTTCTTGCGTTGAATCTCTATAGAACCCTTCAATTTGTTCTATTTTTGTGTTGAATATAATATCATAATATATACATAATAATTAACATTATATTTTCTTTTCTGAAACTATCAACAGGTGATAAAGGAGAATTTCTAATGACTCATAGTCCCTGGTTAAATAATTAAACCCCTCATAAAAATGCTATAACTAATGAAAAAATCTACACATCTCTCTCTCTTATTAAATACCTTACAAATCGGAGTACTACTACTTATATGATCTTTCATATGAGACAACACACAATTGTCCATCATCCATCATACCCTATAACCGAGCCTATAACATTCAAATACAATCACGAAATTTGCATTGGAACAATAAAACATCACAAACACCAACGCCACATCAAAAAAAACAAAAAAAAAAAAAAAAAAAACTCAATTCCTAGAACCCCATATCTCACAACAAAACACCATACGTGACATCACCGCACGCAGTCAACAACACCGTCCACACATCGATACGGCCAATTATCAAGATCAAGCCTACAAAACATCTCAACGTCAACGTTACATCAAATGCCCACCAAAAACCTGACCTATCCCAAAATCCCTGATCTCCCACAAAACACCATACTTGACTCCAAAATCCCTTATCCTCCCACAAAACACAATAAGCGGCAACACCGCACGACGCAACCGACATCACCGTCCTCACATCAATCCTGTCAATTGTCTGTAACAACGCTATAACCCACCCACCCGCCACAAACATCAATGACACTTCAAACGTCAACCATAAAACCTAAAATCCCAAAATCCCTCATCTCCCCACAAAACACCATAAGCGACAACACCGCACGACGCAACCGACAACATCGTCCTCACATCAATCCTGTCAATTGTCATCATCAACGCTACAACCCACCCGCCACAAACGTCAATGACACTTCAAACGTCAACCATAAAACCTAAAATCCCAAAATCCCTCATCTCCCAACCAAAACACCATAAGCGGCAACACCGCACGCAGCCGGCAACACCGCTCACACATCAATCCCAACTGTCAAGATCAACGCTGCGAAAGGTCCCCCACACCCAAACGCCGGTAAAAAGTGAGGTTATGCACAAAAAGTGAAGCAGAACTCCCCTAGCACATCTACTCACAAGTACAACAATATCTTGGCATGGTGCGATACTATGACAAGTTTATACCAGACGCAGCTAGTTTATTACAGCCCTTAAATACATTGCTTCAAAAAAATAAAATTTTCAAATGGACTACAGAATGTGAAAGTGCTTTCAGGAAACCGAAAGAAGAAATTTCCAGTGGTCGTGTTCTAATGCCTTGTACACCAGAATATTTAATAATTCTAGCCACTGACGCTAGTCCTTACGGATTATCTGGAATTTTATCTCATAGCCTTCCAGATAACACAGAGAAACCCGTGGCTTTTATTTCAAGATCCTTAACAAAGGCAGAGAAAAACTATAGCCAGTTAGATCGTGAAGCAACAGCAATATACTGGGCATTCAAGAAAATGTTCCATTACATTTATGGAAGGAAATTCACGCTGATCGTTGACAATAAGCCACTCAGGTGTATATTCAATCCTACTAAACAGTTACCCATTTTATCAGCTACAAGAATGATCAGATATGCACAATTTCTATCCGGATTTGATAACACCATTGAATCTAAGGAATCTTGTAACCACACTAACGTCGATTATCTTTCAAGAAATCCAATTCCTTTAGAAAATACGGAAATACATTTGATTGATTATGCATACCAACAGAATATTTACACCATTAACCAAATTTGTGCGTCTATCTTAGATTTTGAAACAATTATTAAGGAAAGACGGAATGATGCAGAACTCCAACAAATGAGACATGATTTACATATAATGGCAAAATCAGAGATCCTGAGTATTCTACTCAAGAAGGAATATTTTTCAAAGGTAATAGAGTAATTATTCCTGAAAGCCTCCAAAGAAAATGTTGGAAGAACTTGGTACTATGGTACCCATGTTGGAATTGTTAAAATGAAATCATTGGCGAGAAGATATTGTTACTGGAAGGGCATCGACAAAAATATTGGAGAAACGGTTCAAAAATGCAAGCCCTGTTGTGACTTCAGGAAAAATCCACAAAAAGCACCTTTACATCAATGGGAAGAGCCGAAAAGTAATTGGCAACGAGTTCACATAGACTATGCTGGACCATACCTCAATAATTATTTTTTGATAGTAGTGGATGCAAAAAGTTAATGGCCTGAAATCAAAATATCAAGAAATTCCCCCACCACTTCAGGGACCATTTTTTTCCTACGAGAAATTTTCAGCTCTTATGGACTTCCTGAAATACTTGTCAGTGACAATGAAACAATTTTCAAATCTCTAGATTTCACGGAATTTTGTCAAAGAAATGGAATCAGACAGAGGTGGATAGCTCCAGGACATCCAGCAACTAATGGAGTAGCAGAAAGATATGTCCAAACTTTCTAAGACAAGCTTGGACGAATGAGTGACGATGGTGGAACATTATACATGAAAAAGTACAATCATTTTTATTCAAGTATAGATCAACTCCACTAGCAATGGGGAAAACACCAGCAGAACTTCTTTTTGGACATAACATTAGAACAAAACTGGACTTGATAAGACCACAACAGAATCATGAAAATACTGCTTCACAACCAAGATGCAACAAATCATTTCCCCTTGGATCTAGAATTCGATCTAGAAATTATCAAGGAAACTCATTATGGAACTATGGAACAGTAGGTACAAAGACAACTTGGAAAGCTACATTATTTGATCAGACTGGACAATGGATACGTAATTCAACGTCACATCACCCAACTTAGGCCATGTTTGATAGAAACAAATCATCCAGATGATTTAGAAACTGACAGAAATAAGAAACAGCAGAATGAGCCTACAAGAATGCAAACGTTTCAACTTCAAACCAACTATAATAGGAACCATTTATCAAAACGCGTATTGCCAAGTGTTACAAGTGATTCCATCAACTATGAACATCAGTTACCCTTCACTTCAAAAGCTCATGATGATCATTATTCATCACCATACCACTCATCTTGAGCCCTAAATCTTGGCGTTGGTGATTCTCTGATCCATTCTGATGAAACCCCATCACAGATGATTGAAAATCGACGATCTCCCACAACACGTACATCCATTGCCACTTTGAGACGATCAACAAGAATTCGTCGACCACCTCAGAGGTTTCCAAATTAAACGGCGGAGAATTGTATAGTATATTTCCTAACATTGTTAGATTTTACCTTAGTTAGTTGTCAGTAGACTAACTTTAATGTCAGATAAAAAATAAAGCGTTTATCAAATATACAATACTGCCCCATAATCAATCAATGTAGTGTAAAATAAATGTGCTTCATGATTATTTTGTCCCGTTTGAAGATCACCAAAAGAAAAAAAATTCTACGGAATCACAAACGAATACGCCAGGAAAATAAAACACAAATTCAAAAATACTATTGAATCGATCATTTTGAAAACGACATTTGTTCACTTTTTTCAACTTGAGTGGGGGAGAGGGTGGTTTGCGGGGGGAAAGGCCAGCCCGCAAGCTGGCGTGGCTTCCCATCGTACATGGGCAGAACGAACGAAAGAACTTTTTGGTCGAAGAGAGCCCAGGCTGCGTTTGAGTCTCGCGTCGACACAGAAGTCAAGAAAAGAGTGCCCCTTCAGGCTGCACAAAAAGTCAACTAGACTACGGTCTAGAGTTCACCGCAGCGAAAGCGGAGTTAGGACAAACACGTCGCAACCGTGTATTGACCTCTGGTAGTTGCTTCAGATTTTTAGCCATTTTTATTTTTTCACTTTTCTTTTTTCGTAGCCACTAGTGTGGAGACACACGGGTAGGACGAGTTTTGCTGCGATCCTACTCTGTGACCAAGATACCTTCAGAAGGTAACCGGGTACCAAAGAGCTAAACTTAAATGAGAGATTTGGACACTAAAGGGCTTATCCCTGACGTCCTAATGCGGAGGAGAGGTTTAGTGAGTAAAACTTCACACTACCCCAAGGTCTCAGACCATAGGGTGTCTGGTTTCAGATTCCTCTCCTAGGGGCCGGATCCCCTGAACAAGGAAAAAAAAATGTTACTCGAAGAATACCTTAGTTTTTTGTGTCTGTTGACATCACGCTGAATTACTTCCTATTATATCTCATAGACTTTATGCCAATCTAAAAAAAATCATTTTTACTGACATGATGATAACTGTTCATTTCACATTATTCCATTCAAGAGCTTACAATTATTGTTTTTAAATAAACTTTGACCCACTACACAAATACTATTGACGACGATATTTGACCCTGTAGAATATCCTCGTTGGGAATAATCATCACACGTATAACACAGATTTTTTTCAAACATAGTTCAAAATTTAAAAAGCTTTCATCAAAATGACCCACATTTTATAAATTGGAATATTTTTACAAAGCCATATAAATGACGGTTTGTGGATTTCCGTGATCGAAACGCATAGAATGATTTTTGGTTGTGATGCTAAAAAGATGTTCTTGGATATATTGGATGATCCCTTTCTTCTTTAAGAGGACCATTTTTGGTATTCTGCTACGTTCAAATTTTCCAAAATTTTCAATGGTCCATAATTCCGGCCCACTTGTCTCACTGCAAATGAAATTTTGCTCTTTTAAGAGAAAATAATCTTGGCATGGCTTGACTTTAAATTTCGATAATTTGTTTGGTTAACAATGCAAATTCGCACATTTTACACACAACACAATTTTTGTCCAACGGATGATTGCATCTGATTTAAAATTCAATTGTTTTCGATTTCATGTTGATTAGCATCCTTTGGTGGTTTGGTGAAGACGCCAGACTATGCTTATTGCACGAAATAATTTATTTTTGATTCTTCTTATCGGCGAAAAAAATATCTCCAAGTACAGTTTAGGATGTTCACAGATAATTAACTTTTTAATTTGATGTTTGGGAAAAAAATGTTTAAAATAAAAGTTTAATGGTTCAGAATGAATTTTGTGAAAACAATGATTTTGCATATACAGGGTGTTTAAGAACTTCTGGGCGTGGTCCAACTTTCTCATTTCAAATTATAACCTTAATTTTTTCTTTGATTTTTGAATTCTCCTATAAATTCTAAACATTTTTCATATAGCATACTCGATACCCTTTACCCAATTTTATCTAGTAAGAAGATATTCACGTCAGAAAGTTGCAATTTTTTCGAGCATGTTTTGAAATGTATGGTATTATTTGGAAACTTTGAAAACGAAGTAGTTATTGATATATGTCAACTTGTCAAGAATGTTCAAACATGGTATATTATTGTGAATTGTGAAGAGGAAAATTTTTAAATTTCCTCTTTATACATAGAGGGTGACCCAGTTTTATCCTAAATTATTAAAATGAACAATTTTCACTCTATGAAAAATTTAAAAATGTTTAGTTTCTTTTTAGAAGCATTTTGAAAAGTGGATATAACCCCTATTGTTTGAATGGTTTTTCTCATGGTTTCGTCGCCTTTGAGAATAGGATGTCCATATATAGAATAAAAATTGATAATTTAAATCTAAATTTCAAATATTGCTGGATAAAACTGGGTCACCGTGTATAAGAAAATATTTAAAAATTTTCTTTTTTCGCAATATAGGTACCATGTCCAAATCTTTTTTGAGAAGTTGACTTCTATTAACAGTCACTTCGTTTCCCAGGTTTCCAAATAATACCATACATATTTTTTGACGTTAATATCTTCTTATTGGTTGAGTTTGAGTATAGGGTATGCTGTTTGAAAAATGTTGAGAATTTTTAAGAGAATGCAAAAATCAAATACAAAAATAGTGTTGTATTTTGAAATAAGAAAGCTGGTCCACGCCCAGAAGTTCTGAAACACCCTGTATCTTGGAAACGGGGCACTTCCGGCCATGGGTTTCCCATCTCAAACTTCTTATTTCTGGTTCTTCTATATGCAGTATAAGTGTTGACCAGTTGATCTGGGACACCCTATATAGAAAGTTATGATGATCCTAATTGATTATTTATACTCTGTGAGATGATTTAAATAAACAACATAAACATGATATCGTTTTATAAGTTGGAAAATTATAATGCGATGAGAATTCTACAAAATTGATTTTAGTATGAAAAATAGCAAAATAAATCATGGAAACGAAAATGGAAATCTATAGGCATTCTAACTTGCTTGACAAACTGCATCTTTTTAGCAAACAATTTTGAAGTGGGCTGCCAGTTTCCAGGAGCAAAATTCGTGGAACTCACAACACAAGCGATTTAAAAAAAAAAAATCTGGGTATCCAATGCAGCATCCTTCAAGCATCAAGTTTTCATATATTTTTGCAAATTGAAAAATAAAATGAATAAATGCAAATATTAAAGTTCAAAACAGTTATCTAATTTTCGTAAAAAAGGTTAAAAATGTGAATATTAACCATGCATAAACAATGATTTTATATTAAGACTAAATAATTCAATCGTGTACAAAGGGACGTAATCAACGCGAGCTTATGATTCGCGCTTACTGGGAATTCCTTGTTTATGGGGAACAATTGCAAGCCCCAATCCCTAGAACGAAGGAGGTTCAGCGGATTATCCGGGCCACTCGGCCAGGTAGGACACGTTGATTCCTTCAGTGTAGCACGGGTGCGGCCCAGAACATATTAGGGCATCACAGACTTATTATTGCTCAATAATGTGCGTCTAGAAGCCACCAGTATTTCTGGCAACATGAGTTTGTACGCCGACAGTTAAAATCCGAACAAAAAGGGAAACCCCAAACTGACGGACCTTCAGGATGTCAAAATACGCCTAGTTAGCAAGCTAGAGTCTCTTTCTTTATCGGAATTAACCAGACAAATCGCTCCACCATCTAAGAACGGCCATGCACCACCACCCAGTGATTCAAGAAAGAGCTCTCAATCTGTCAATCCTTCCAATGTCTGGGCTTGGTGAGGTCTCCGTGTTGAGTCAAATCAAGGCCACTTCTGGTGGTACCCTTCCCCCCTTTCGTCAATTCCTTCAAGTTTCAGCTTTGCAATCATGATACTAAAACAGAAAAGATATGATCAATTGCCAGCCAAAAGGGAGGTTGGATTTGAAACATCAATAACGTTACCTAGTTACCATTTTCTGGTCAAAATTTGAACTGGCTCACGCATGACGTCCCCGCGTGACATTGATTGTAAAGTTTTAAGGTAGGTCACGTGATGACTTCTGAGGGTGATGTGCGAAAGTCTATCTTGTTTGTTTTAGTATCATAGTAACCGAGTTACCTAGGTAACCGGTAACCTATGAATTTTGAGGTTCGAACAATATACCATATCAGTAAATAATGAAGCACTACAAACTAAACCAGAATAAAAACACAATGAACATTCACAAAATCAACACCCAACTCCAATCAAAAAACAAGAGACGCCAATGAGACGAAATTAAAATGAAACGTGTATAGACAAAATCCGACCGATAGGGGCAGACCCAATTTTGGTACGTTGTCGTACGTCGTACTTCAGCTTTTTTAATTTTCAGAAGAAAATACTGGTTTTTCTAAATCCCAAATACCTTAACAAATCTTGAAGAGATGTTTCAATTTGAACAAAAAGGTTACCATCAACTTATTTGATTTAATTCATTTACAGAGTGTTTATTAATTGAATGCCGATACTCAAGGGTGATAATCATTGGATGATTTTGAAACAAAAAGTTCATATGGACATAGGTCCGCAAGAGCATAGATTTTAAGATACAGGGTGTTGAAATTTAACAAAAAAATCTTTTTTTTATCATCACTTTGATACTATTCCACATACCTATCTTTTTGAAATTTGGTACCTACACGTCTTCTATGCATCCAAATGCATGGGAATGTTAGAGAGGGCGCCACTGATTTAAAAATATTGGATGACACAGCAGGGTGTCAATGCAATCAAGTAGATTGCGCCGGACGGAAAAAAATCAGTAGATCAAATTGGTTCAGAAATACAGGGTGCTTTCATCAATATTGCGAAAAAATTCAGGGTGAGTTTCCCCACTTGAGAATAATAAGAAAACTTCATATAAAGGTGTGTCCGGAAATACTTCGTTACAGAGCTACAGGGTGTTGAAGTTTTATTTTTATTTTTGTTTTTTCTAAATAATATTTGAACTAATGTCTATATTTTAATAAAAATCGGTGTTTGAGGGTTTCTTTTTATGCGGAATTCGAATTTTATCTCAGTTTGGCTCTTACTTGTGGAGGGAGCCACCTACACTCATTTGTCCTGACATGTACAGCCATAACTTTTTTGGACGTAACCGTATGACATATTTGAGTGAAAAAACATATTTCTCCTTTATTTTTATGCAAAAAAGGCATACTTGATAGAAGTCGCTACGTGCCTCCATTTTCGAGATATTTAGATTTGAAATAATGGATACATTTGATAATGAAATTATGGCCGAGCATTGTGTTTCATTGATAGTGCCAAAAATACAGGATAAGTTTCCCCACTTAAAAATAAAAAGTAAATTTCATATAAAGATGTGTCCGGAAATGCTTCGTTACTACAGGGTTCTCATTAAAATTGATGTTTATGGGTTTCTTGTTATGCGGAATTCGAATTTTATCTCAGTTTGGCTCTGATTTGTAGAGGGCGCCAGTTACTCTCATTTGTCCTGACATGTACAGCCATAACTTTTTTGGACGTACCCGTATGAAATTTTTGGATAAAAAAACATATTTCCCCTTCATTTTTATGCAAAAAGGCATACTTATCCAATTAATAGGGGAAAAGAGTAAGACAAAAAATCGGGTAGTTCTGAATTTTGAATATGTTGTTTAAAATTAGTGTTGCACAAGACTCTTGAAAATGTCTTGCAAGATCAAGACTCTTGCAAGAAATTCAAGACAAGACTTTCAAAATTTCTTGTCTTGCACTGCAAGACAAGACCAGACTTTATTATGCAAGAAATTGCAAGAGTCTTGCAAGATTTCTTGAGAGTTGGAAATGATAAATTTTTGAAAGATATAATTAAGTCTTTGCGCAAGTTAACAGGAGCACCGCAGAAATAGTCCAGCGTTGCCAAATGTAAAGTCCAACGTCAAATGAATGTTATCTATGCAACCAACATAGCGACATGTAGTATTTGCTATGGTTTGCATTTGGTTCTGTTTATCATGGTTTGAATTCTTGTTATTTGATGGTCGTGAAATTTAGCCCAGAGAGTATAATTTTTTTTTCTAATCTATGGCATATAATAGTTCCGTGCGATAATTCTTCTAAAGTTTTTCTACGAGTTATGGAACTTTTGCGAAATATCGTTATTTCAACGAAATAGTTTCAATGGTCACTTTTGTGTCTTTTTGTAGTTTGTATAAGATCTGAGATGCTATGATTATTTTTATTTGTTGACGCCACACTATTCTCCTTTTTTCATATCACAGCGTTGAAACTTTTATTTGTATACGTATTAAGCCTTATAGCTAATCTAGAAGTTTTATTGCTGTGCTATGAAGAATGGGTTCATGAAATCTTCATTCATGTGAAAAAGAATTAATGACAAAATCATAGACTTTTATGGAACTCCGTAGAAAAAATGCTATATAACACCTTTATCCATGCACTCAACAAAACTTAACTTAAATTAAGCTGTTTAACGTTAAAGAATTGAAAAAAAACAGGGTGGTCATTTTATGTTGATGAAATTTTTATTTGAAGTAACCTTTTTATCTCAAGAAATGGAACGACAAACCAAAAAACAAATTATTGTAATTTTTCAGTTTTTCTTGAGTAGAAAAGAACCAAAAGGCTGCCATTTTGGAAAGGATACGAACACCAAGTTCGGTTTTTTAAGTGGAATAACATTGATAAATGCATATATCAACCTCTATTTTATTCTAATATCAATCAACTCTACATCAGTTTTCTCGTCATATGTCATGATAACATAATTCTAATGATGAAAATTGAAAACATTTTAATACCCGCTGATATAGCATATAGCAGAGAAAAAAGTCAGCCAAATTGTCTCTCATCTGTTGACATAGGTACAGGGTGTTTCCGTATATTTCGTCTGCAGACTAACTCGCTTATTATGCAAGATAGATAGGGACTTCAAATACAAAGTTGGTAGGTATCAACATGAACCGCCAGAAAAAAAAAAATTGTACACCGGGTGCACGAGAAAAGTGTGTCAGACACAACTTGCATTTTTTAAAGGGAACACCCTATATATTATTTTATAATCAAATAGACATTATTTTTCTGATCTCAAAAATATACAACATGTAGGCATTCCTTTCAGCCGTTTTCAAAATATTTGAGTTTTAAAGTTGGTTGTTTGGCATTGCCAAATTTAGTATATCTATTACTACAATGATTCTTTGAACAATGTTTATTAGTTTTTATTCTTCCAATAATCTAAAACAACAAATATAACAAGTGAATACATTATTATTATTATTATTGTCAGCTCGACACTAACCCACTTGGAACTGTTCTCTTCAGTCTGACTTAGACCCATAGCCATACTGATGAGTCCTAGTAGGACGAAACGTATATGGATTGGTCATGGTCAGACTGAGGAAAAAGTTTCAAGATTTTCATTATTATTATTAATTAATTGATATTATTGAATATAGCCGCCATTATTCACAACACATTTTCTTAAATGCATTTTATGATATCAATTTATTAATAATTTAATGTATTCACTTGTTTTATTCGTTGTTTCAGATTATTGGAAGGATAAAAATTGATGAATAATGTTCAAGCAATTATTGTAGTCATAGATACTAAATTTGGCAATAACAAAACCAACTTTAAAACTCAAATATTTTGAAAACGGCTAGAAGGAATGCCAACATATTGTATATTTTTGAGATCAGAAAAATAATGTCCATATATAGGATGTTCCATTTGAAAAAATGCAAGTTGTGTCTGCCAAACTTTTCTCGTACACCCAGTATACGAAAAAATATTTTTTTCTGGCGGTTCATGTTAATACCTACCAACTTTGTATTCAAAGTCCCTATCTATCTTGCATAATAAGCGAGTTAGTCTGCTGACGAAATATACGGAAACACCCTGTACATATTAGTCTTGGTAGGTATATTGACCAGAATTATATTTTTAAAATTTGGTCGACCAAATAAAGGAATTGTAAGGTTTTTTTTTGTGCTATTGAGTCAAATATTTTAATAACTGTCAAATGTCAAAATTATTGACATAAATCATTATACAGGGTGTCCCAGCAAGGGTGGCCACCGGCCATATCTCGGAAACTACTGGACCTTAAAGTTCAGGAAAAAAATATGATCACTAAAGTGGCCACGAGAAAATGCTGGGAAATATTTATAACTTCGAAATTTTTCCGCTAGGGGGCGCAATCAAAGCTTGAATATTAAAATTCGAAATTTCTCCGGAAATTCTCAGATTGAGGTATATCTTTATCAACATGGTTAGAAAACCTAGACAATTTCAGGTCTTTTTGGTACAGGGCTCATTGGCGTACCGATCTTCGTGTGAGTAGGGGAAGGTAGTGAAAGTGTAATTGTTCAAGTGGCTGTAACTTATAAACGACTTGTCCGATTTTGTTGCGTATAGGCTTGTTTGGAGGATAAATGTGAGTACTTTCGTATATCGTATCCAGTGATGCGTGATTGTCTCCAGAAAAGTTGCTAGAAGGCGTAATTTGAATTAAAAACTGTTATTTTCGTTTCACCGCAAAAATTTAAATGGTATGGTATAATTCTGATGATAATAACTAGTCCAAATTATGTAAAATTTGATGTTTTAAGGTTTTCAAGTTTTTTTTTTTTTTTTTAAGTTTTTTTTTGTAAATTTAATCTTCATTTTGATTCTGTTATCAGAATTATACCGTACCATTTGAATTTTTGCGGTGAAACGAAAATAACAGTTTTTAATTCAAAGCAACTTTTCTGGAGACAATCACGCATCACTGGATACGATATACGAAAGTACTCACATTTATCTTCCAAACAAGCCTATATGCAACAAAATCGGACAAGTCGTTTATAAGTTACAGCCACTTGAACAATTACACTTTCTCTACCTTCCCCTACTCACACGAAGATCGGTACGCCAATGAGCCCTGTACCAAAAAGACGTGAAATTGTCTAGGTTTTCTAACTATGTTGATAAAGATATACCTCAATCTGAGAATTTCCGGAGAAATTTCGAATTTTAATATTTAAGCTTTGATTGCGCCCCCTAGCGGAAAAATTTCGAAGTTATAAATATTTCCCAGCATTTTCCCGTGGCCACTTTAGTGATCGTATTTTTTTTCCTGAACTTTTAGGTCCAGTAGTTTCCGAGATATGGCCGTTGGCCACCCTTGCTGGGACACCCTGTATATTTAGAAAGGCGTCTTTTTTGTGATCACGAAAATATAGACCTTTCTATCCACTAGTTTGGAGGAAATTGGTATAAATCTGATTAAAATTGTAATTACAGGCGTGTTTTTTTTTCTTTCCAATAACTTTCATAGTTCTTGTTCTGAATATTTGCTAAAATATAGAAGATTTTCTGGTTTGTGAATACAGCATTTTGATGAATTACTCAAATCAAAAAGTATACACATTTATTTATTTTTGCCAAATTATTGTAAAGGAACAGTATTCACGTATAACATTGGACAATTCGAGTGCAACCCTGACAATTATTGGAAACAAATGAATAAACTCGTCTATCTTCATGCTGAAAAATTACAATTCCAAACATATTTATACTAATTCGCGCTAAACTAGTGGATAGAAAGGTCATGTGTGCTATATTTTCGTGGTCAGAAAAAAGACGCCTTTCTAAATATGTAATGATATATAGGGTGTGCCATTTTAAAAAAAGTAAGTTATGTCAATAATTTTGACATTTGACAGTTGAGAAAATATTTGACTCAATAGCACAAAACTTTACGAAAAACCCTACATTTCCTTTTTTTGGTAGACCTTTTAGCTCAAAAAATAAATATTCTACGGCTTTTTGAAACTGTGACAAATTAAATGGAAAGCACTGTACATACCTATCTACCTATTTCATGTAATTACTTTTTTTGCGATTACTATATAGGCAAAGAATAAAATTATTCTTTGATATAGATATATAAAGTGTCATATCATTGAGATTAGAATAAAATGGGCTACCTTCGAGCATGGAGTTATCAATATACACAGAGGGTGTTTCATATTTTGATAAACAGAACTTGTTCCGTTAAGATTTTTTTTGCTAAAATTAGCGTCGTTCATTTCCGTATCACTTTTTTTATACGACGAAGATTTCTTCTATGAAATAAAATATAGAAACTTTTTTACCTTTTTGTAAGGATATAAAATCTTAACAAATATGTGCAAGACAAGAAATTTCAAGAGTCTTGCAAGACAAGACAAGACTTTAGTATGCAAGACTTGTGCAAGACAAGACTTTGAAAATTTCTTGTCTTGAATTTCAAGACAAGACAAGAAACTTGTTTTCAAGACAAGAATTCTTGTCTTGTGCAACACTATTCAAAATGGTTTTTATTGATGAATCCGAAGAGGACAGGAAAATTTTGGCTCCGCGGGCGCCGCCATTATGAAGAAACTACCATTTTTTGGCACTTTTCTCAGTTTATGGCCCATATCTCATTCCCTGTGCGTTTTTTGTCATTTGATGTAGTATAAAAAGTTGTAGAAGATAAAATTTACTACAAAATTTATCTTTAAAGTTCTTCTGTATGATCAATAATAACGTAGCTACGACAAACTAAAAAATTGCGAAATTTTTGTATTTTGTGAGATTTCATGTTTTTTCATGTTTTTTGCCTTGTTAGCTATGCGAAGTATATAACATCAATATATATAGATGGGAACAAGCAGTGAAAATCAAAAATTGTTGACAAGTGTCAATCACTCAACTTATTAAATTCTTAGATACATTAGAAACACATGAAATTTTTATAAAAAAAATCATAGTGTATGGGAAACGAAATCGTCATCAATTTCGATCACTTCTATCGTTGAAAGTAGCGTGACGTCAACGTCTGCCTCGTCTAATTGAATCTCAACGGTATTTCCACATGCCTGACCACAACAGTGTTTACAAAGTGTGGAGCACTTGATGCCCGATTTTCGACATCCACATGCTCCCAAGCACCCACTAATGCATTTGCAAGAAATTTTTTGGAGGATGCTAGAAGGAGCGGCATCTTTTTGCGTTCCGATGGGCTCCAGCGACCTGTCGCCTCTCTTCCATCCCCAATTTATGGGATTTTTGTAGATTCCCATCCACGCCATCACCTAAAATCAAAAGTATAAGCTAGACATGCAGACAATAATGTGTGATTTTTACCTGTGATACGCTCTGAAGGAGTGGAATTTTGCCGCGTCTGATGTTGGTGGAAGCTTGGCCAAATTGAGGTTGGTGTTGTTCCTTACAAATTTAGTGTGTCGGAGAATATTGATCGTCATACTATTGTTATCCCCGCCATAGAGGGCTACCAAAATCTTCTCTCCAGCTTCAGCGATCGCATTTGAAGTTGCATTTGGCTTCCAAAATACTTCAGCCACTTCCAGCAATTGTGGGTATTTTTCGAAGAGCTGGAAAAACTTTGTTTTTCCGAAGCTAAATAAGTTGGACGTTGTATCACACCCACTAATTGCATGAAGGAGAAGTATATATTCCGGCACCTTGCAGGAGTATTTAAAAGAACAACTCGAAAACATTAGGTCGGGGGAATTTCCTCTTCCAGGTTTTTTGAAATATACATTATCGACAGTGGGGGAGGTTCCAGTCATGATGACAAGGAAGTCAATATCTTCCCCTACAATCTCTACTGCTTGAAAGTCCTGAGCCAGGGATTTTGCAGTCTTGACGATCAATAGATCTGCATCTTCCGTAGCCTGTCTGATGTTGATTCCCGAAGCCTCAAGTTCAAAATACAATAAAGTCATCATTTTTTAGTTTGTCGTAGCTACGTTATTATTGATCATACAGAAAAACTTTATGTGTAAATTTTGTAGTAAATTTTATCTTCTACAACTTTTTATACTACATCAAATGACAAGAAACGCACAGGGAATGAGATATGGGCCATAAACTGAGAAAAGTGCCAAAAAATGGTAGTTTCTTCATAATGGCGGCGCTCGCGGAGCCAAAATTTTTGTGGCCTCTTCGGATTCTTCAATAAACAACCATTTCAAATAACATATCCAAAATCCACAACTACCCGAATTTTTGTCTTACTCCCCCCTGTTTTCAACCTCTATTAATTGATTTATACTCGCTAGAAGTCGCTACGAGCAACCATTTTCTAGATATTTGGATTTGAAATAATCGATACATGTGATTTTCAAACGAGGGAATTTTAATCCTAACAAGTACGTTACAAAACAACTACCTACATAGGAAAATATACATATTTAACACACAAAACTTGCATTTTACAAAATACCACAAAAATTACAATAGTTGTTCAAAATGAGCACCTCCAACAGTAATACATGCATTCATCCTACGACGCATTGATTGGCGAACGCGTGCAAATATTCCAAATGTCTGCTTTATTGTTTCACAAGATGCGATTATTCGGTTTTTACTCTTCCACAGTTCCCACTGGAGAGTCGTATAAACTAGATGTTTCAAATGACCCCAGAGAAAAAGATCTAATGGATTCAAATCTGGTGACCTCGGAGACCAGGCTTGCCTTCCTCCTCTACCAATCCAACGGTTTTGAAAAACTCTGTTCAAATACTCACGAGCAGCTAAAGTGAAATGGGGTGGAGCACCATCGTGCATGAAATGCATTTGCAGCCTCAACGGTAATGGAATTTTTTTCAAAAGAATGGGCAATTCATGTTCAAGAAAATGCCGATAACCTTGTCCAGTGAGCCTCCGATCCAGAAAGAATGGGCCTATCAAATGGTCTCCAACAATCCCGACCCATACGTTTAGTGAAAACTGATGTTGATGACGGCTTTGAATAATGTTGTGTGGATTCTCATCCGCATGATTGTTATGGAATCTCTAGAAAAATTTGCCTCGTCGGTAAATAATATTTGTTGTAAGAACTGAGGATTGTCCCTAATTTTGTGTTGCATCCATCGACATAAATCTACTCTTAAAGGAAAATCAGTTTGTAAGAGTGCCTGAACTCGCTGGATGTGGTATGGGTATAAAAGATTGTGTTTCAGCATTCTGAAAACAGTAGATGCACCTACAGCAATCTTTCTTTTACTTGTTGTGGGATCTTGTTCGATGTCATATAGTACTTCTTCTTCTGCTTTTGGAGTTGCTGCTGTGGGGGTCGCCTATTATCGGCGGTATGTTTCCGAAAACTCCCAGTTTCACTGAGAGGCTGATGGAGACGGCTAAATATCGTATGATGTGGGATAGCACGATCAGGATATTTTTGAGCATAAAGACGTCTAGCTGCAGATGAATTACCATTGACCTGGCCATAAACAAAATGCATATCACTCATTTCACGATTGGTGTAAACAGAGCCGTCTTTATTGTAATACAAGCCATGAAGTAATGACAAGTAATGACGTGCAACGTCGCAATTTGGCCCACCGTTGACGTTAATCGGTGGTCGAAATTTTGCATTGATTGAAGGTGTTTTCTTTTGGTGGTGAGTTCGAGTTTCGCTCCGAGCGCAAAATTGTCCATTTAAGCGCTTACAATTTTTGGCGCTCCGAGTATTGAGAGCGAATACTCGATACGATTACGAGTTACGGAAAATGTTCAATAAAACAGTAACTTGAAAGAATAACATATATATTATCGCAACAGGGGTATGATGTTTATCATATTATAACATAAGAATTAACATAATCAGAGCACTCTAAATTTTAATACAAGCCATGAAGTAACATGAAGTACTATTTCTCTGTTGATATTGTTTTCGACAAGAATTACTTTTTGCAAAATGCTAAAACAAATCTAATGAAAGTCTTAAATTTTATTGACGAAAATTCAGACGACGACGGTGAAGATAGTACCATAATAAGCTTGTTAGAAGATTAAATAAATTCTTTAATTCTTGAGGGAAGACAGTATAGTTTGTCCACGTTAATTTTTTCATTAACTATACTTCATCAGTCGGCGGCTGCCTATGACGTTCTAAGACAATTTATAACTCTTCCAACTAGACGACATTTACAATCTATGATCTCTTTTCTGAACGTATCTCCAGATAATGCACATAATGAGAATTATCTTTCTTATGTGTTTGAAACACTAAATAAAAAAGAAAGGGTTGTCAATCTGATTGTTGATGAAATATATTTAAAAAGTGGGCTCAAATCGAAAAATATCTCAGGATACGCATCCAATGATGTTTCATTGTTAGCTAAAACAGTGCAGACATTCATGGTAGCTTCATCATTTGTATTAGATATGAACGGTAAAGAATTACATGATGCAGTATTGGAAACTATAAATTATGTTCAGCAAATTGGGTTCAAAGTTTTGTGTGTAATGACCGATGATAATCGAACCAACCAGAATATGTTCAAACAGTTTTCAGAAACAGAGACTTTTATAATAAATCCCCAATATCCAAACGAAAAGATTTTTTTCTTATTCTATGTGGTTCATATTTATAAAAACATACGTAACAATTGGATAAATCTCAGAGACCCAAGAAAAATGTTTATATATCCTGCTCCAGATAATCTCAATAATGTGAAAAGCATGTTTCGATGATCTTTGTTCGATTTATAATTCAGAATGTGATCAAGTGACAAAGCGGGCTCATAAACTGAATTACAAAACTTTTTACCCAAACAAGTTTGAGCGGCAAAATGTAACGTTAGTAGAAAATGTCTTCCATGAATCCACCATTGCTGGTTTAAAAAGTTTCAACCCCTCCTGTGAAGGAACATCAACTTTTCTAGAGTATATTAGAAAGTGGTAGAATATTGTCAACGTAAAAAATAAATTGAAAGAAAAATTGAAACGCAATGAATATTCCACACCTATTGACTCTATCAATGATTTCAAAATAAGCTTTTTGAAAGATGTTGTAATATGGCTAAACAAATGGCATCATGGGCCAGACTGCCAGACATGATTGGTTTGACACATGATACTTACATGACTCTTAAAAGCAGTACGACAGTATTGATAGAAATTGTGGACTATAGTTTTAAATTATTTGATATGGACTACGTTCTTACTGGTAAATTTCAAAGTGATTATTTGGAAAGACGGTTTGGACGCTACAGGAACTTGTCAGGCTGCAGCTATGATGTATCATATAATCAAATTTTAGAATCTGAGAAAAGAATTAGAATCCAAACGTTGATGTATTAAGTAAATTAAAACATTGTTTGACTGCAGATAAATCCTAGATGAAATAGTCGATATGAATGATTTTGGGTTCATTTTCAAAACCAACTTTTTAGCAGATTATGAATTTGACCATTCTACACAGCTTTATGTTTGTGGGTACGTCGCTCACTCATTTCATAGATCAAAAAATATAAAATGTCCTGAGTGTGAAGGATTAGTGGTGAAATCCAAAGGTGATGAGATGGTTGCAGATACATATTTTTCATTTTTACAAAAGGGTGAATTATGTACTGCAACAGATGAAATTGGCTACATATATTTTCATCTTCGTGCATTATTCGAGTACATTATCAATTCAAAAGAATTAGAGACAAATTTTTTGCTGAAGAAAAATCATAATAACCTAGCCTCTCTTGCTATAACTAGCTTGGGGGATGATAGCTTTTATATAGATTTAAAAAAATCTGTTCCTGTGGAACATTGTGTCGGAAGATATATTTCAGGGCAGCTTTAATAATAAGCAATATTGTACTTAACAATTACACCAAAAACAAAAACAATATTCAACACAGTTCAGGGTCTCTAACTAAAAAACGAAAATTATCCACAGTCAAATAAACGTGAAAATTGTGTTAATACAGTTAGGTTAAGATATGTATTATATTATTGTTGGGATAATATATGTCATTCTTTCAAGTTGAACATTTTCCGTAACTCGTAATCGTAAAATACCTTGATTTTCAAAAGGTAAGTTCGAGTATTCGCTCTGAAAACTCGGAGCGCCAAAAATTCTACGCGCTCAAATGGACAATTTCGCGCCCGGAGCGAATACTCGAACTCACCACCACAAGAAAACATCTTCAATCAATGCAATTTCGACCCATATACGGATTATTGAAATATACCTCGGGTTCCCTATTTCATCAATGAGCGGCAAGTGAAGCCGATTTTCAGCCGATGAGAAAGACAGGAATAATCAAGCCTATACCAATGCCTCATAAGTGTATTTCATGTGTATCTGGAAAAAACTGCGATTGTGCTAAAAGCTGTTTCCTATAGGTTACTCGTGATTTTGGGCCTATCTCATGCTGCCGCTTTGGTGCCGATACTCCTGTTTTTCACGGTAGATCTACCATTAACACATATTTTTTTGGTAGTTAAGCGTTTTCCTTGTGAGATATTGAACTGCCAAATTTATGATATTGTCACATTAGTACTGGAGGCAAATATACTTAGTGTAAATCCACCCAATTTGCCACTGGTAGAATCGCTGAGCGAGCAGTTTTGTTGCTATAAATAGACACGTTCAGCGAGACGGCGGTCAGTAGTTGGCCTACGCTAATTACTCGTTCCCTCCCCGTGAGTAGTGCAACCCCTCTCACTCCCTTCTATCCCTGTGAGTAGTGCAACCCCTCTCACTCCCTTCGATCCCTGTGAGTAGTGCAACCCCTCTCACTCCCTTCTATCCCCGTGAGTAGTGTAACCCCTCTCACTCTTAGTCGAACTTCAGCGTTACATAACTCCTCCTAGGAACAACGCCACGGAGAACATGCTCGTCCTAATCTTATGGTGGTAAGAGATTGTATTGATGTATGGTTGGCAACAATATATTGAGGCTACTATCACAAACTGAGTTTCCCTACTGATCAGCCCAGCTACGTTCCCTAGAGCACGACAGGTGTTGCGGGTCCAGTCGAAGACCCAGTCCAACACCCTACGTGACATTTGGTGGAGGCGCCTACGATCACTCCCGCTGCCAAGACGAGTACGGAGGAACCTGAAAAGAAATTCCATTTGATGTCACGGTACAACCTTAGGTCCAAAAGTGATACGGATGAGTTGGACGAATTTAGACCAGACCAAGGAAGTTCCACAGCAGCGAGCATCTTCACTCCAGTAAAGGACACACCCAGGTTTCCGGCACTCTCTCCCATTCCGCATGCACAGAAGGTAGTAAAGGTGCAGTTTGCTAGCCAAGAAGTCCCCATACCCCAGACCGTTGAAGTTCAAAAACAAAGTACCGAGCAAGAAGCAGCTAATAACCTCTCAGACAGTGTACCCTCCGTTGACCAAGAAGACCAGCTAACTATCATAAAGGGCACCATGGCAAACACGACTATCGCCGACGTACTCAGCACAACTAGACAAGCAACGCTACCACAATTCGTAAGCCCATCAATTTTCCATCCGGGAAAAACATCTCCAACAGAGTTCATAAAGGCTTACGACAGGTCGGCCGTGGCTAATGGATGGGACGACACACTGAAAATTGCCTATTTCGAGACCTTTTTGAGCGGTGCAGCACATATTTGGTTTCAGGAATACAAAAAAGAAAAAGTAAATAGCGCCTGGACTGATATACTGGAAGACTTCAAAATGGAGTTTGAGGAAAATGATTATTTAGAGGAAAGAAGAAGACGGGTTGAGAAAAGGAAACAACAACAGGGAAAAACCGTAATGAGTTTCCTGTACGAGTTACAAGTACTATACCATGATTACAAATCCGAATTTGATATCGGGGATTTTCTGAAATTCGTCAGCAGAGGTCTATCAGAGGAAAGTTATTACCACTACTACTGGTTAACCAGCCCGCCGAACAAGCAACCGAGCTCGCTGGATCAGCTAAAAAAGATAGCGGTAACCATAGACAGGGCACCGACGAAAAAAGAAATAGAGGAGGTCAGAGTACCGATAGAACATCCGGCACCAAACCAGGTTCAGCAATACCATCGACCTGGAAATGCCAATAGACGGGGAGATTATTATCCTCAGCCTAGACAGCAGTACAACTACAGAAGTAACTGGCATAACTCCCAAGAGAACAACCGGGTTATGGAAACCACAAACCACCAACCTCCAGCACAACCAAGATATAGAGGGTCCAGAAGTAGCAATAATAGTCCCAGATGTTACAACTGTGGCAGAGCAGGCCACTTCGCAGCATCATGCAGAACCCAGCACCCAAACGAAAGAGGATGGCAGAATTAGGGGTCCCAGCCATCCACTGTCAGAGGGACACATTCCGATCCAGCATTCCATACATCACGGTTAAAATAAACAACCAATTAATCCAGGCGCTGGTTGACACTGGGGCTCAAAATAATGTACTACAACGTGACTGGGCAAGAAACATCACACTTAAGAGGAGTTCCACGGTATTGGCCACAGCAGGGGGTCATAGGATATCAGTGCTAGGTGAAGCAAAAATACAATTGACAATAGAACAATTCAAGAGCGACATAGATGTGAAAATTATCGGGAGCTCACCTTTCCCCCTAATCCTAGGAATAGACTTTCTAAACAAACATAGTGCAGTAATAGACCTCTCCAAAAAACTGCTAATCTTGGATGGACACCACCAATTCAGGCTATTTCAAGGGAATGTTGAAACGCAACACCCAGTGTCATTCTCTGGGCTACTGTTTCGAAATAAAAACAGGATGGATACGGCTCTTCGTTTAGAGGCTTTCTGGGCGAGTCACTCACTGATAGACAAACAGAAAATAGAAACAGTGGTTCAGGGGAAATTCGAGAACATCCACAAGCTCCACAGATTGGTAATCTGGGGCTTTGCAGTAACCCGTGACTATCAAACAAGGAATAGCATTAAAGCGATCCACAGGGCATTCCCAGCGATATCTAGGAAACATAGCCGACCATTAGGAGCAGTGTCGATGTCAAGGCATGGAGGCAAAACAGCATTCTTTCTACACGTGAGGAATTCTAGCAAGGAGAAACCAGCGCTGGAGGACATTTTCAAGTGCCTTGCAACGATAAGACGTATAGCAAGAGAAGAAGGATACCAAGAAGTAGCTTTCGAAAGAAAGGGATGGCGCTTAATCTCCGAGGAATGGGACATACTGGAAAAAATGATGTATACATTGTTCAAGACGGAGGAGACTCGCATCATAATCTGTAAGAAAAGACGACCAATGTCGATACGAAAGGAAGCACTGATGACGATAGAAACAGACACCGTACCTAGTAGGGTTAAATTAACTGCTGGGGACGACTTCAGAATTAGCCCTGGAGAAACTGTGAAAATCGGTCTCTCACCCAGCTCTGACATGATGGAGGAAACAGCCTATGCATGCTCATATAACTTGGACCAGTTGGTGAAAATGAAGACGCATATACAGTCACACATCTTCTCCAACGAAGACAAACTATTCATAGAACTAAGATCAACTTCCTCAGACACAGTTAGAATATTCAAAGGCACAACGATGGCTACGTTGGAAACAACAGAGGTAGAACCAAATGGGTCATGGAACTGTCACTTACAGGAGAACCGTGATGAAGACCAAGTTACACTAGCGGATCATAACCTACAAAACATTGAGAACCCGAACACTAGAACAGACTTAGCTAGGTTATTGGAGGAATATCAGGACGTTTTTTCAAAATCTACAAGAACCATGGGGCGTACCAACCTCGCGGAACATGTCATAGATGTGGGAGAGGCCAAGCCGATTAAAAATAGGCCATATAGAGTGTCTCAGAAGGAGCGACAGGTCATCGATGAACAGATAAAAGAGATGTTGGAAGGGGAGGTGATCAGACCTTGTCACTCACCCTGGGCCAGCCCAGTCGTACTAGTAAAGAAAAAAGACGGGAAAACTAGATTCTGCGTGGATTACAGAAAACTTAACTCGGTGACCAGAAAGTCAAATTGGCCTTTACCACAGATAGATGATATTTTGACTTACTTGGGAGAAGCAAAATATTTCAGCACTTTGGACATGTTCTCCGGGTATTGGCAGGTTCCAATTCAGGAAGAATCCAAGCAGTACACAGCGTTCGTCGCACAAGGTCATGGTACCTACGAGTTCAATGTACTGAGCTTCGGATTATGCAACGCTCCCGCTACATTCCAAGAATTGGCAGACCAAGTGTTCTGGGACCTAAAATGGAAAGAAATCCTGATATACCTCGACGATATCATTATTTTCTCTAAAACCAAAGAAGAACATATGATGAAACTAAGGAAAGTCTTCGAACGGTTGCGACAGGCCAACTTGACACTGAAGCCATGCAAATGCGAATACTTAAGGGAGGAGATACGAGTCCTGGGCTACAAAGTAGGAAAAGAGGGCATTCTACCGGATGACGAAAAAATAGCCTGTGTGAAGGAATTTCCGACTCCAAGGAAAGTTAAAGATGTCCAAAGCTTCCTTGGATTATGTAATTTCTACAGAAAATTTATTCAGAACTTTGCCGTCATTGCTAGACCGCTGCACGAATTGACAAAGAAAACAAGGAAGTTCGAATGGGGGCAAAGGGAAGAACGTGCATTTGACGAGCTAAAACACAGACTGATATCAGCACCGGTACTACATCACTACAACCCGGAAAAAGAGACAATCCTTCACACAGACGCATCTACCGTCGGAATCGGGGCAATTTTGCTACAGGAAGGTGAAGACGGGAAAAACCATCCCATAGCATATGTCAGCCGGAGTTTGTCATCCTGCGAGCAAAACTACTCCATCAGCGAGCTGGAGCTACTTAGCATTGTTTGGGCCTTGGGCTATCTTCGACACCTAATCTACGGACGACCAGTCACCGTGATCTCTGACCACCATGCCCTGTGTTGGCTAGACTCCATAAAAGATAACAACCGACGACTGGCAAGGTGGGCATTGAAGATCGCGGAGTTCGATTACAAGGTTACGTATAAATCTGGTAAAACCCACATGGACGCAGATTGTCTGTCGCGGAACCCGGTACTACCTCCAATAGGAGAAGAGGAAATAGAAAACCAAAATGAGGTACCAACATTTGCTATGAAAAGCCAGGAAATTGCGAGCCTACAGGACAAGGAACCCGAACTTAAACTCCTGAAAGAAACCATCATTAATCCCGATGTCGCACCTATAGCCATCAGAAGACGAGCAAAAAATTTTAGACTAAATGGAGATTGCCTATACAAACTCAATACGGGACAAGGCGATGTGGAACACCTGCTGGTAGTACCAAAATCCATGAGAGAGGAGATAATGTGGGAATTACATGCTGCACCGACCTGTGGGCACTTAGGATTGAGTAAAACCTTGGATAAAATCAGGAATAGGTTCTACTGGACAGGGATGGCAAAGGATGTGGAAAAATACGTGAAGGGCTGTATAGATTGCCAAGCTAGGAAAGGTCAACCATTTAGAAAGACTCCGGGATTCTTACAACCAATTCCCGTGGGATCAATCTTCGACAAAGTAGGCATTGATCTGTTGGGACCTTTCCGACGTAGCAACAAGGGCAAGACAATGATAGTAGTTACGACTGACTACGCATCCCGGTATGCAATAACAGCAGCGTTACCAAATGGGAAAGCCGAGGCAGTGGCCCAATTTATACTAGAAGAGGTGATCCTGATCCATGGGGCCCCAAGAACGATCTTGAGTGACAGAGGAAAAGTATTCCAGTCAGAATTGGTGAAGGAAGTGACACAATTGATGGGGGTGCGCAGGCAATTCACAACGGCCTACCACCCGTGTTGCAATGGTCTGACAGAAAGACTGAATAAAACCATAGCGGACATGCTGGCAATGTATTGTAACACGGAGCAAACTGACTGGTGTAGTTATGTCCCCTTTGTCACATTCGCATACAACACTGCCATCCAGGACACCACGAAATTCAGCCCCTTCATGCTCACTTTCGCAAGAGAGCCCACTTTACCACCAGAGGCAGGACTCTTGGACAACGAGCTGTCAACCGATACGCTGAAGATGCGGGAGAGAGCTCTGGCAATGAGGGCCGTAGCAGTAGAGAACATACAGAGAAAACAGGAAAAGGACAAGGGGCGCTTCGACGATAAACACAGGGATCTTCAGTTTCAGGCAGGAGATAAAGTGAAGATTTTTGTTCCTGTAAGGAAAGTAGGACGAAGCGAAAAATTGCTGTTAAGATGGTTTGGTCCATATGAGGTAACAAGGAGGCTGGGGGAGGTCAACTACGAAGTGAGGAGACATGGGTGTAGAAAGAAAGCTTTGGATACAGTGCACGTCTGTAGAATGCTACCATATAACGACCCTTGGACGGAGAATGCTCCATTAGAAGGAGCTCTGATTGATGAAGAAACAAGGGAAGGGAAGGAACAAAATGGGCAAGAGGAGGACTATTTCAGCTGTACGGATGGCGAGGAAGAATAGTAGCGCAAAGGGAACGTAGGAATTAGGGCGGTCGAGGGGGAGACTTAGGAAAGAAAGACAATAACAGAGTATATATTACAGGTTGCAAGGACAAGCAACAGTCGCCCAGAAAGTGGAAATTACTGCTGGAGCCTCATGGAAACCATTACCACATGTCATCACTTACGAAGGTTCAATACCAATCACGTACAGAACAGCCTGGTATGAAGAGGTACCCTTCAGGACCACAAGGTCTCGCTGTACAGACTCGAGGACGACGTATTGCGAAACGAAAAGACAGATCGAGATCACATCAGGGTCAGTGGACATTGAAATCGATGAATTGATGGATGGCTGGAACCTAACCCACATGAGACAAACAAACAGACGGAACAAACGAGCTCTGGCATTTATCGGAGAAGGTCTAAACTGGTGTTGTGGCGTGGCTACCCAGCAAAAATTGGACTCCTTGACGATGGACGCTGATCAATTGAGGAACCGTTTGAACTCTGTTACAAACAGTTTAGGAGGGGCAATAAAAACTCTGGGACAAGAATCAGGTTATCTACAGAAAATGCAGGAGAACACGGCAGAAGCATTCAGAGTGACGGAAGATAAAATAAAGAAACTGGGGACCTACTTAGAAAAACTCAGTAACAGAGCCAGGGATGAAGAAAAAACGAACATCAACATTAACCTAGAATTGCTGAAGAACAACTTTGATCTATCAAATAAATTGGTTAGACTTACCAGAGCCTTACGGAAGCAGGACACCTTGCAGGCCTGCAAACATCACCATATACCTATGGGCATCGTAAAACCATCCACGCTTAAGCTTGATTTGAAGAAACTGGCTTGGGAATTAGAGATCAGCAACCATACGCTGGCAATACAGGACACGGCCAAACTATACGAACTACCCATAGCAGAATGTAGTTTCTCCGACAAGGAATTGGTAGTGCACGTTAAAGTCCCTATTAGGGAAAAATTACAGAAATGGGAAATTTTTGAACTTATTACTCACCCGTTCGCTTGGGGGCGAGAGACATGCACTATTGAGCACGACGTATTATATATGGCCATTTCAAGAAACGCTCAGGATCAGCCAGCACACTCTCGCCAAATAACAGGAACAGGCCTACATCTTTGCAAGCCCTACCACGACAAACTGTGCTACTTACCCAGATTTGCGGGGGGAATCCACCAGGGGCCATCTTGTGCTAGAAAACTTCTGCACGGAGCACCGGTGCAGGACCTATCCACTCACTGTCCACTGAGGTGCCACCAATCAACACTACTAATCATAACAGAGATCAGCGAGGACGAATTCCTGTTAACCCACCCACAGGAAGGAATGGTGCTGGACTGTGGAAGTACCACGGTGCCAATAAAATCGAACGTGTCAGCACCCGGATCCTTGAAAGTATTTTTGCCTTGTCAATGCCGCCTAGAACTAGATGGGAAAATATTGATCCCAAGACGTTTCCCTTGCCAAGAAGACGAGGGAGAACTAAAAATAATACATACCCTCCCAGCAGCATGGACGACTCTAAAAACATTCGTCCTGAATCCTCTCTCAGCTAGCCATCCGACAAGGTTTGATGAAATAGGAGAATGCTTGAACCAGAACTGGACGCTCCAAATCCCATACCTCAACCTCACTTCCAGCAACGACCTCATTGATAGTATCCGTCAATCGGTAGAAGCTCTACCCCCCATCGATGGTTATAATTGGCACACAGAAAACCAAACCCTGATGATAATTTGGAACACAACACTCTCAATAGCCCTCCTTTACCTGTTATTTCACCGGAACCAATGGACGCCTCTGGCCATCATGCAGCCAACATCAGCACAAAACGTCACAGACCCACGTCGCCACGACACGATTTTTTCGTTAACGTGTGTAACACTATCCCTTTTCCTGATGTATCTTCTATTCAAGATAGGCCAACACACTCTTAAGTACTTACAGAGAAATCAACAGCCCGCCCATCCAGAACCAGCCACCAACCCCCGAGACAATGAACAAAGCCAGGAAATCCCACCGTCCTATTTACTAAGGATAACCGAACAGGAAAGCGAGGGCCAATATAGATGCCAACTCATTCCACTTGCGACAGAGACGAGCCGCTCGAGAAGCAGGTCGGAAACAGCGCAATTGGATACCTCACATAACTAGCAGTGTACAGGGTGAACAGAGTCAGTGAGACCAATTGTGTATATACAGATACATTGTTATTTTTACAGCTTATTTAAAAAATTTAATTATTAAACTACTTGTATATATTGACCAAGGGACGGCGAGGGCGAACCTTTGCAGTAAGGATCACGATATCCCCCTGGAACGGTCCGTGGTACAGAACCTGCTCCTCCTCCGGTACCTCGGGAGGCCAACACTCGCACGGCACATCTACCAACACGATTGGCAGCCGCTATATAAAAGGGAAGGAAAGGCATACGTTCTAGAGAAAAAAAAAAAAAAAAAAAAAAAAAAAAGAAAAGCAGACTTACCCGGGGAATGACAGGGTGACCCCTCCTCAACAGCCTCCTCACGAAGATCTCCGTCTCCGAGTAATACTTTCGCCTGCTGCCGTCCCTTATGATGAGTTGATATAGATAAAGATTTAGTGGGTATATGTTTATGATTTTAATATGGGATGTTATTGTTTATTTTGAGATGTTATTAATATTATGTTTTGACCTGTATAGGATGATGTACTTATATAGACTTTTGTTTTTCATATAACAGCTACACAACCATCCAACTGGTAAATACGAAACCGGCCAGAAATCCACAACCTCCAGCCATATTACAGGGATCCGGCCCTCTGAACTGAGTAAGGGGACCATATACACACCCTGTAATAAGCAACTATCACCGAGGTCAAGGAAGATCGGCTGGCCAACAATTTTTTGCAAACGCAAGCATCAGCACTATTAGCAGTGAACAAGCGTTGAACGCACGGCGGTGCAGTACCACAGGCCAGGGCTTGGGAAAACTAAACGGATGGATGGCAGGACCGGAGCGAGAGATTTTGGCCACAAAATTTGTTAATATTTTTTTAAGTTTTGTTGTAAGGGATGGAGCATGTTCTCTTCTTGCATTGGGGTCCAATGCTCACGGGGTGAGGGCATATGTCACATTAGTACTGGAGGCAAATATACTTAGTGTAAATCCACCCAATTTGCCACTGGTAGAATCGCTGAGCGAGCAGTTTTGTTGCTATAAATAGACACGTTCAGCGAGACGGCGGTCAGTAGTTGGCCTACGCTAATTACTCGTTCCCTCCCCGTGAGTAGTGCAACCCCTCTCACTCCCTTCTATCCCTGTGAGTAGTGCAACCCCTCTCACTCCCTTCGATCCCTGTGAGTAGTGCAACCCCTCTCACTCCCTCCTATCCCCGTGAGTAGTGTAACCCCTCTCACTCTTCGTCGAACTTCAGCGTTATATAACTCCTCCTAGGAACAACGCCACGGAGAACATGCTCGTCCTAATCTTATGGTGGTAAGAGATTGTATTGATGTATGGTTGGCAACAATATATTGAGGCTACTATCACAAACTGAGTTTCCCTACTGATCAGCCCAGCTACGTTCCCTAGAGCACGACAGGTGTTGCGGGTCCAGTCGAAGACCCAGTCCAACACCTTACGTGACAATATAGTGAAATAGAATGTTGCTGTACGCGGAAACGTTCTTCTGAAATCGTAATTTTGATGGCCTTTTGAATTACAAACTTAACGTTAAGGCGATCTAAAGTCTAGGCGTTTTTAAATCTGGCAGCTCTGTTGCACAGTCTCTGTTCTATGTTCAAATAATCGATAACAGCTGATGACCGTACCTTCCTATTGGTTGTTTTCCAAATTCGGACTAAAAATATACCCACCTACCGACTAATCCTGAAATTTTATATTGAAGCATGTGCATTGATATGTGAGTACACATGAAACATACTTATGGGAAATTAATATTTCTGTCTTTTCCGATTTGGAAGAATTTGGCTTCACCTTGGGAGGACTACGGTGGGTATATTTTAATAATAAGTATATGTTTCGACCACCGTTTAACGTCAACGGTGGTCCAATATTGCGACGTTGCAATTGTTGACTTCATGGCTTGTATTACAATATAGACGGCTCTGGTGTAATTCATTTTGACAAGCGAAACTTGAGACCCAGCAATCAACGTCGCTGAACGATATTTTTTCACCTATTTTCTCTTTTCTTTTGCTCTTTTGAGGAATATGTTTTGAAAAAGAAATAAGTAGATTAGTTGTTCAAATTACTCACAGCTGGATGCTATTGTTTCATCAGTAGATTCAACATCTACCGCCATCTGTAGTTTGACAAGTGCATAAAAATAAAGGGGAACTATGTTTTTTTATCCAAAAATGTCATACGGGTACATCCAAAAAAGTTATGGCTGTACATGTCAGGACAAATGAGTGTAGGTGGCGCCCTCTACAAATTAGAGCCAAACTGAGAAAAAATTCGAATTCCACATAACAAGAAACCCCCAAACACCAATTTTAATGAGAATGTATACATACATTGGTTCAAATATTATTCAGAAAAAACAAAAATAAAAATAAAACCTCAACACCCTGTAGCTCTGTAACGAAGCATTTCCGGACACATCTTTATATGAAATTTTCTTTTCATTTTTAAGTGAGGAAACTTATCCTGTATTTTTGGCACTATCAATGAAACACAATGCTCGGCCATAATTTCATTATCAAATGTATTCATTATTTCAAATCTAAATATCTCGAAAATGGTGGCACGTAGCGACTTCTATCAGGTATTCTTTTTTTGCATAAAAATAAAGGAGAAATATGTTTTTTCACTGAAGTATGTCATGCGGTAACGTCCAAAAAAGTTATGACTGTACATGTCAGGACAAATGAGTGTAGGTGGCGCCCTCTACAAGCTAGAGCCAAACTGAGATAAAATTCGAATTCCACATAAAAAGAAACCCTTAAACACCGATTTTTATGAAAATATAGACATTGGTTCAAATATTAATTAGAAAAAACAAAAATAAAAATAGAACTTCAACACCTTGTAGCTCTGTAACGAAGCATTTCCGGACACACCTTTATATGAAGTTTTCTTTTTTTTTTAAGTGGAGAAACTCACCCTGAATTTTTTCGCAATATTAATGAAACACCCTGTAAATAGAGATTTTAAAAATAATTTTTATTCAGGAAGGAAGCAGTGGCATACATGTTTTTTCTCCAAAAATATTGAGTGCAAAGCCCGTACGGACGCCACTGGTAAAAATAATGAAATTGTTTGTAGGAACATCACAAAATGCATATTGAAGCCTAGAAGACGTGTACCAGATTTTATAAAGATGTCTGGAATAGTATCAAAGTAATTATAAAAAGATCATTTATTTTTTAATATTTCAACACCCTGTATCTTGAAAATCAGGCTCTTGTGGGCCTATGTTCATATGAACTTTTTGTCTTAAAATCATCCAAGGATTATCACCCTCAAGTATCGGCATTCAATTAATAAACACCCTGTATAAAATGATTTGTAAAATGATTCCAAACAATGTTTTATTCTTTTTGCTGCGTGGTAATACTTATAATAGAGTAAGTTTGGCAAACAACGTGGTGGGAGAAACTCTGCACTCGAGTGCACAGTTCGATGTTGTCCTCATGTTAATTTCGCTATGTTTCATCTATAATTATAAGATCATTGGTGCTAATAGCAGGCAGAATCGCAGCAGTAACCGCTGTCCACTGCTCCTCGTGAAAATCCTACCCTTTCCTTGAAATTATCTTAATCTAATCATAGCAATATGTCTATTCCATGTTTTAAAAATGTCAATAGCTTCAAAAGGGAGAACAAAGTCTACTCTGTTGGTAATAGGAAGGTCTCTGTCACGATTCACACGTCCCAAAAGGCAAGTGAATCGAAGGATAGGTCGGTGTCACCATCTGTCAAAAAATCTCCCAAGATAAACGATCTTGAATCATTCAGTAATGAACTAGTAGAAATCAAAGCCCAGCTTCTTGTTACAATGAAAGCCAATGCAGAGCTACAAAAAATGGTTGCTGAATTGGACAAAGAAAATGCGAATTTGAAATATCTGGATCTAATCAATCTGTGGCATTTCCTCCTTTGAAGGTTATACCGAATGTAAATTCTGAAGTTCATGAGTCACATTTAAGGGCTCTGCACCCTAATAATGGGGCTTGTGAACCCCAAATTCCGGAGGCCCCAATGAAGGTTATCTCTGCATGAACGCACTCAATCTGACGACAGTTGTCAAAATTTTGTAAATAAACAAGTTAATGAGCTGGAAAATAGTCGTGTACCGTCTGTAGTCCTCACATCCCAAGGTCTACCAGTTGTTGACGGCCAAAAGTATAACCATACCATCAGGAAATATCAGGAACAACCGTCACTCACAGTCTTCGAATTCAGAGAGCGTCGGTATCTATCGACCAATACAGGGAGATTATTTAAAGCAAATAATCTCAAATATCCTACACGTTTCCTCGAAAATTAGCTAATTTAGTCATTCGTGGATTGAATTGTTTAATCCATATTGATGATATCAAGAACACTTCGTTGGAGCGCGGATACAATCCCACTAGTATATTCTGCATTATGAAAGGTGCTCAGAGGCAGTACAATTCTAGCCTCTTGAAGGTTCTTATTGACAAGTAGTCTGTTAGCAGGCTCCTTGGCGAAACCAATCTTCTCCATCTGCAAATTCAGGTGGGCAAGCAGAATGTACAGCCTGAATATCTTCTTCAATGACACAATTGTTAGGCTTTTGGGCATTCGCTCAGTTCCTGTAGAAGCGATCCAGTATGCCACAAGAGTGCTGGACCACATTTTTATAGGAACTGTCCGAATTCCGGGAACTCTTTTCTGGTGTGCTGCCATTGTGAAGGGCCACATGCTGCGAATTGGTAATATTGCGTAGAAATTCCGAATTTTATTCGTGAGAATAAAATTCAGACGAGTTTCCAGCTAATGCAAAGAGCATCGGTTGTTCAGGGTGTGAGTCGGTTGGCTCCGAGGCTAATTGAGATTCGAATACTCATATAAAAAAAAAGATAAAATATGTTTCACTCAACAATAAGAAGATATTTCACTGTACACCAAAATCTGTGTAATAACTCTTCAAACACGTTTAAAAACGGCCGATACTCGGTAAAAAAAAAGGAGATACTGCCATTCTGATCTGTCTGTTAAAAGTTCGTTAAAAGTTTATCAGATCACAACCCATCGGAGATCATTTTGAGTCAGATAGAAGTCGAGAAGATGGGGCACCGAAAAGAGTTCACTAATTTTCGAAGATTTCAGGACCTGTGCAACAATACAAATTTTGATGATGTCAGTGGTACGACCAACAAAAAAGAAATTTATTTAACTGCCAACATTACTGAAAATTTACAAACGGCCACCATTGAACTACATCACATTTCTGGCAAGGATATTCAATTGTTGCCTGAGGTTAAACTATTTTCCTGATGCATGGAAAATGGACAATGTTATCCTCATTCCAAAGAAGAGAGAAGATTTGTCTGCCGCGTCAAATTATCGTCCAATTCCACTATTTTCATGAGTTGGCAAACTTTTTTGGTAAAAATTTATTTTGCGTAAGATTAAATTCAGTCGGATAATCTTGAAGTCGTTCCAAAATTCCAATTTGGTCTTGCGGAAAGTCTTGACACAGAGTTCCAGATTGTCAGGTTGGTTGAGGGCCTCACTCGAGGAATACAGTCTGGAAAAGTTTCTGGGATTGTGTCTTTCGATGTGGAATAAGAAGTTTTCTAAGCAATCGGTCTTTCGCGTTCCGCAAGGTTCAGTCCTTTCACGTTTTTTGTACAATATCTTTACTGCTGATATTCCTCCGGATTCAAAGACAAATCTATTTCTTTTTGCGGATGACACTATCCTGGTGTCTACGCACAAGAGTCATATTGTTGTTAGGAATCGATTGCAGAATCATTTGAATCGCCTTGTGGACTACTTTAACGAATGGAAGATAAGGGACTTAATCAAGAAAAGACGCAAGCTGTTATTTTCGAAAATAGGAATTGTGCTACTCCGGTTGAGCTTGGGACATGAGTCTCAAGTATTTGGAGGTCACTATTACTCCCAAGTTGTCTTGGAAGTTACATGTATAATGAGACTTTTGGTGCGCTGTATCCTCCCTTCAAGAGAAGCAGCAAATTGAATATCAGGAATAGAATCTTTTCATTCAATACGGTAATTATTTCAAAACTTACCTACGCACTGGGTTGATCAAATTTAGACGTTAAAAAACTTCAGATCTATCAAAATAAATGTTTGCGTTAACTTGAAGGAACTCTTTAGTTTATTCGTAACTTGGATTTGCATCAAGATCAAAAAGTCCAAACAGTTCAATTTAAAATTCTAAATAGTTACTTTAGACTCAAAAGAACCATTCTCATTCATAAAAACCCTTTGGTTCGAAACTTGAAAAAAACACAAAAATTCAAACACACTTTAAAATATATGACTTTTGGCACCATCACTCAGCTGTCAACAATGTATGCATGATCATGATACATGTGTATCTCCTACATTCCTCCACCTCCTTCACTAGATCCATAATCTATAATAAATAACCTATAATGAAAATGTCCGATTTTGGGTAAACTTTGGTCACATTGAACAAAAACCCTTAAATAAAAATTTCCAATTGTTGACTAACTCTTGCGAAAATTAGAACCTCTTATAACTTTTCTATCTTTCAAGTTCCGAGAAATAATGTGGAGACAAATATTGTTGGTGTCATCAAATAACTTCTTACTGCTATATCAGAAAAACAATTATTGAAGTAAAGAAATGATAACTGATGTGAGTTCATTTTTGAAAAAATGATGTGGAAAAAAGTCTTCAATCTCACAAATTCCTACTGTTTATTCAAATATTTATTATGTGACTACCAGTTTCGGGTAACAAAGGACATAAACTCAACAATTTAGAACTCTTAGAAATTCATAGATCCTTTAAAAATAATGATTCTCTAACTCTCAATGCACAAATAAACCTAAACTATACACCAATCTTCTCATCTTTAATTTGACACACTTATCTCATACCATGAACACTCTCTTCATAACAAGTTTAGACATCCCATTTCTCGAGTAGCATTTAAGTACCAAATAGTTAGGTTATGTTAAGCGATTTCATCTTTTAAGTTAGGTTACCTTCTATTTTCCAACGTGATTTAGCACATTCTTCATTGTTCATCTGAAGGGCGTACATGACCCTCATGTTACAAGTTACAACGTTTTTTGTCCTATCTACAAATGTATGTTTCCCCATGTTGCATGTGCGGTCCTTCAATGTTTTTATGTATCTTATGACATCCTTGTAACTTGAATATTGTAAGTATAAGTTTAGGTTAGATAAGTTTGATAGTTACTAATAGCCCCCTTCTTGATATTATAGCCTTTAGTTTCGATGACCTGAGGATGGGGTGCAAAGTGTAGACCCCGAAACTGGTAGTCACATAATAAATATTTGAATAAACAGTAGGAATTTGTCAGATTGAAGACTTTTTTCCACATCATTTTTTCACAATTATTGAAGTTCACGTTCCGAATATATGAAGCAAGCATACGTTTTTCTGAATGGATATTATCACATATTCAGAATGAGCTCATTTTTCTGTTTTCAAAAATATATAGTTTGATGCCTTTTTGATGAGCCATTTAAAAAATATTTCAGTTTCAAATTTGAATATTTTGAATCAACCGATGAATAAACGAAAGTGTCTCGAGGCATCCGTCATCACCATACACTAACACAAAAAAAAGTGTATGAGGAATATGTGGGAACAAGGGGAACAATAGAATTGCCTCCAAATAGCCCTGACCTCACACCTCCAGATACGTAAGTATTTGATCGACATATTCATGACATCGATTTGGTAGCAGACACATCGAGAAATTCAGAAAAGAGACTGAGCATAGAAAAAAGAGGTGAATAATATGGGGAGCCTTTTCATTAATTCCATCATCTACGTTAAACTTTAGACTTGATTCAATAATTTAAATTTCACTTTTGTGACAACAAGGTAAAAGTTCAAAATATAACAATTTCTCAGCCTATACTATGACGACATAAATATAAATTTAAAACTTCGATATTTTGGCTTATCAGAAGGGCATAAAACTATATACTTTTGAAATCAGAAAAATGAGGGCTTTCTGAATATGTAGTTATATACAGGGGCTTCCATTTAAAAAAACGTAGGTTGGCTTCATATTTTTGGAACGCGAACTTCAATTGATTTTTGGATATAGCAGTATAAAGTTATTTAATGATACCTTCAATGTTTCTATTCTCACGATTTCTCGTAGCTCGAAAGATAACTTAGTTATAAGAGGTACTAATTTTCGCGTGACCCACCCGTAGATTTTGATCTCATTGATCAAAAATTTCCATTTTCCCTTTGCCACGCCTTGATAATTAAGAAGTCTTGGAAATAAACATTTTTCTTTCGAGATACTTATACAGGATGACTTTTTGAAGTTGTTACAATGCAATATGTTAAAAACGGCTTCAATCTGTTTTTACATTTTGGTGACGTGATAATTTCACATTTTACGATATTTTTTCACATTTGTCTCTTAAGGGGTAACTTTCAAATCTCAAATGGAATGATGTATTTTTTATTTTTGAATACAAATCTACACGAAATATGTAACACATAACAATATGTTCACATTTTTATTTAAATTTTACTACTGGTTACGGAATTAATATCAAGAGCTGTTCAATTAAATTATCCCTGTATTACAGTTATCATCCTGCATCTGTTACCATGAAGACCCCAAAATGTAATAGTAAGATGTGTCCCCCGTGAAATAATCACGTCACCAAAATGTGAAAAAAACTGAAGCCGTTTTTCGTATTTCATTGTAACACTTTGAAAAACTCATCGTTACTCTCCTTATTCTCTTCATGGCATTTGTTGATTTTTCTACAAGCTCGTAGAATAATCAAATAAGGAAATTCTTCTGCCCCTTACTGGGTGAATCAGATAGCCAATGGGGAAAGAGTTCCAGTAGAACTATAGTCCCCAAAAAACAGAAAGCAGATCCATGCCTTTCCCGAAACCCAAAAGATTTGGTTTTCCGGAAGCTTTCTATCGAGTCATCGAAGGAACGTCGACAGTGAGCCATCTGGCATTGTTTAAGGCTAGAACTAAACCCCGAGCTGACGGACCTTAAGGATGTCAAAATACGCCTAGTTAGCAGGCTAGAGTCTCGTTTGTTATCGGAATTAACCAGACAAATCGTTCCACCAACTAAGAACGGCCATGCACCACCACCCACTGAATCAAGAAAGAGCTCTCAATCTGTCAATCCTTCCAGTGTCTGGGCCTGGTGAGGTTTCCCGTGTTGTGTCAAATTAAGTCGCAGGCTCCACTCCTGGTGGTGCCCTTCCGTCAATTCCTTTAAGTTTCAGCTTTGCAATCATACTTCCCCCGGAACCCAAAAGCTTTGGTTTCCCGGAAGCTACCTGTCGAGTCATCGGAGGAACGTCGACAGAGAGCTAGCTGGCATAGTTTAAGGTTAGAACCATAGTCGGGGCGGGTTAAGTCGCCTTGGAACCTCTAACTTTCGTTCTTGATCAATGAAAGCGTTTTTGGCAAATGCTTTCGCTTCTGTCCGTCTTGCGACGATCCAAGAATTTCACCTCTAACGTCGCAATACGAATGCCCCCACCCGTTCCTATTAATCATTACCTCGGAGTTCCGAAAACCAACAAAATAGAACCGAGGTCCTATTCTATTATTCCATGCACACAGTATTCAGGCGAAATTTTAGCCTGCTTTAAGCACTCTAATTTGTTCAAAGTAAACGTGCCGGCCCACCTCAACACTCAATGAAGAGCACCGCGGCAGGATTAATTGGGCCGCCTTTGCGAGCTAAGCTTACCGGCAGAACGTCTCGTAACACGCCAGTTAACACCGCGGACGATGAACCAGCGGCACGAGACACAAATTCGACTACGAGCTTTTCAACCGCAACAACTTTAATATACGCTATACAGTTGGATATATGGGTCCTATTAAGAGAGTCATAGCTACTCCCGCCGTTTATCCTCGGTTGGATATATGGGTCCTATCAACTATGACTCTCTTAAGGTAGCCAAATGCCTCGGTTGGATATATGGGTCCTATTAAGAGAGTCATAGCTACTCCCGCCGTTTACCCTCGGTTGGATATTTGGGTCCTATTAAGAGAGTCATAGCTACTCCCGCCGTTTACCCTCGGTTAAGTTTGGGTTGGTTTGGGTTAGTTTGAATAAGTTTGGGTCGGTTTGGTTAGATTGGGTTAGTTAGAATAAGTTTGGGTTAGTTTGAATAAGTTTGGGTTAGTTTTGGTTTGGGTGAGTTTGAATAAGTTTGGGTCGGTTTGGTTAGATTGGGTTAGTTAGAATAAGTTTGGGTTAGTTTTGGTTTGGGTTAGTTTGAATAAGTTTGGTTTGGTTAGTTTGAATAAGTTTGGGTCAGGTTTTGGTCGGTTTGGTTTGATTGGGTTAGTTTGGGTTGGTAGGGATTTTTTAGGGATTTTTAAGGGAATTTTTCAGGGATTTTTTTCCAATTCGCGGCTATCACTTTTAATTTTTTTTAGGGAATTTTTAAGAGAATTTTTTTACAATTCGCGGCAGTCACTTTTTATTTTGTATGTATAAAATTTTTCGGATAATTTTTTTTAAGTCATTTTTTTAAAGATTTTTTGAAGGATTTTTTGACACATCGCGGCAGCTATTTTTTTCAAGGATTTTTTTAAGGGAATTTTTTTTACAATTCGCGGTAGTCACTTTCAATTTTTTTAGGATTTTTTTTTACAGAGTGTCGTCTTATCAACATGCATTAATCACACACACACACACCTACTTTAAATACATTAACACTAGTGTATATGTGATTCGGATAAAAACCGTGTAATCAATATGCAATAATAACCTACTTACCTTAGACCCAGTAACACTAGTATATGTGTGTGATTAATATGCAATAATAACCTACTCACCTTAGAGCCGGTAACACAAAACAATCAAAATCAATACTATCCCACACGCAAAAAAACCATATAAACATAAAAAAAAAACTTTTGTCCAACTTTTTTGCAAATTCAACCCACTGGATCTTACACCACTGCAAAAACAAAATCAATACCATCCCACACGCACAAAAACCATATAAACATAAAAAAAAAACTTTTGCCCCTCGTGAAAATCCTACCCTTTCCTTGAAATTATCTTAATCTAATAATAGCAATATTTCTATTCCATGTTTTAAAAATGTCAATAGCTTCAAAAGGGAAAACAAAGTCTACTCTGTTGGTAATGGGAAGGTCTCTGTCACGATTCACACGTCCCAAAAGGCAAGTGAATCGAAGGATAGGTCGGTGTCACCATCTGTCAAAAAATCTCCCAAGATGAACGATCTTGAATCATTCAGTAATGAACTAGTAGAAATCAAAGCCAAGCTTCTTGTTACAATGAAAGCCAATGCAGAGCTACAAAAATTGGTTGCTGAATTGGACAAAGAAAATGCGATTTGAAATATCTGGATCTAATCAATCTGTGGCATTTCCTCCTTTGAAGGTTATACTGAATGTAAATTCTGAAGTTCATGAGCCCCATTTAAGGGCTCTGCACCCTAATAATGGGGCTTGTGAACCCCAAATTCCGAAGGCCCCAATGAAGGTTATCTCTGCATGAACGCACTCAATCTGACGACAGTTGTCAAAATTTTGTAAATAAACAAGTTAATGAGCTGGAAAATGGTCGTGTACCGTCTGTAGTCCTCACATCCCAAGGTCTACCAGTTGTTGACGGCCAAAAGTATAACCATACCATCAGGAAATATCAGGAACAACCGTCACAGTCTTCGAATTCAGAGAGCGTCGGTATCTATCGACCAATACAGGGAGATTATTTAAAGCAAATAATCTCAAATATCCTACACGTTTCTTCGAAAATGAGCTAATTTAGTCATTCGTGGATTGAATTGTTCAATCCATATTGATGATATCAAGAACACTTCGTTGGAGCGCGGATACAATCCCACTAGTATATTCTGGATTATGAAAGGTGCTAAGAGGCAGTACAATTCAGGCATCTTGAAGGTTCTTATTGACAAGGAGTCTGTTAGCAGGCTCCTTGGCGAAACCAATCTTCTCCATCTGCAAATTCAGGTGGGCAAGCAGAATGTACAGCCTGAATATCTTCTTCAATGTCACAATAATTGTTAGGCTTTTGGGCATTCGCTCAGTTCCTGTAGAAGCGATCCAGTATGCCACAAGAGTGCTGGACCACATTTTTATAGGAACTATCCGAATTCCTGGAACTCTTTTCTGGTGTGCTGCCATTATGAGGGGCCACATGCTGCGAATTGGTAATATTGCGTAGAAATTCCGAATTTTATTCGTGAGAATAAAATTCAGACGAGTTTCCAGCTAATGCAAAGAGCATCGGTTGTTCAGGGTGTGAGTCGGTTGGCTCCGAGGCTAATTGAAATTCGAATACTCATAAAAAAAAAGATAAAATATGTTTCACTCAACAATAAGAAGATATTTCACTGTGCACCAAAATCTGTGTAATAACTCTTCAACCACGTTTAAAAACGGCCGATACTTGGTTAAAAAAGGAGGAGATACTGCCATTCTGATTTGTCTGTTAAAAGTTCGTTAGAAGTTTATCAGATCACAACCCATCGGAGATCATTTTGAGTCAGGTAGAAGTCGAGAAGATGGGGCACCGAAAAGAGTTCACTAATTTTCGAAGATTTCAGGACCTGTGCAACAATACAAATTTTGATGATGTACCACTGACCAACAAAAAAGAAATTTATTAAACTGGCAACATTACTGACAATTTACAAACGGCCACCATTGAACTACATCACATTTCTGGCAAGGATATTCAATTGTTGCCTGAGGTTAAACTATTCTCCTGATGCATGGAAAATGGCCAATATTATCCTCATTCCAAAGAAGGGAGAAGATTTGTCTGCCGCGTCAAATTATCGTCCAATTCCACTATTTTCATGAGTTGGCAAACTTTTTTGGTAAAAATTTATTTTGCGTAAAATTAAAATTCAGTCGGATAATCTTGAAGTCGTTCCAAAATTCCAATTTGGTCTTGGGGAAAGTCTTGACACAGAGTTCCAGATTGTCAGGTTGGTTGAGGGCCTCACTCGAGGAATACAGTCTGGAAAAGTTTCTGGGATTGTGTCTTTCGATGTGGAATAAGAAGTTTTCTAAGCAATCGGTCTTTTCGCGTTTCGCAAGGTTCAGTCTTTTCACGTTTTTTGTACCATATCTTTACTGCTGATATTCCTCCGGATTCAAAGACAAATCTATTTCTTTTTGCAGATGACACTATCCTGGTGTCTACGCACAAGAGTCATATTGTTGTTAGGAATCGATTGCAGAATCATTTGAATCGCCTTGTGGACTAGTTTAACGAATGAAAGATAAGGGACTTGAGACTTAATCAAGAAAAGACGCAAGCTGTTATTTTTGAAAATAGGAATTGTGCTACTCCGGTTAAGCTTGGAACATGAGTCTCAAGTATTTGGGGGTCACTATTACTCCCAAGTTGTCTTGAAAGTTACATGTATAATGAGACTTTTGGTGCACTGTATCCTCCCTTCAAGAGAAGCAGCAAATTGAATATCAGGAATAGAATCTTTTCATTCAATACGGCAATTATTTCAAAACTTACCTACGCACTGGGTTGATCAAATTTAGACGTTAAAAAACTTCAGATCTATCAAAATAAATTTTTGCGTTAACTTGAAGGAACTCTTTAGTGTATTCGTAACTTGGATTTGCATCAAGATTAAAAAGTCCAAACAGTTCAATTTAAAATTCTAAATAGTTACTTTAGACTCAAAAGAACCATTCTCATTCATAAAAACCCTTTGGTTCGAAACTTGAAAAAAACACAAAAATTCAAACACACTTTAATATATGACTTTTGGCACCATCACTCAGCTGTCAACAATGTATGCATGATCATGATGCATGTGTATCTCCTACATTCCTCCACCTCCTTCACTAGATCTATAATCTATAATCTATAATAAATAACCTATAATGAAAATGTCCGATTTTGGCTAAACTTTGGTCACATTGAACAAAAACCCTTAAATAAAAATTTCCAATTGTTGACTAAGTCTTGCGAAAATTAGAACCTCTTATAACTTTTCTATCTTTCAAGTTCCGAGAAATAATGTGGAGACAAATATTGTTGGTGTCATCAAATAACTTCTTACTGCTATATCAGAAAAACAATTATTGAAGTTCACGTTCCGAATATATGAAGCAAGCATACGTTTTTCTGAATGGATATTATCACATATTCAGAATGAGCTCATTTTTCTGTTTTCAAAAATATATAGTTTGATGCCTTTTTGATGAGCCATTTAAAAAATATTTCAGTTTCAAATTTGAATATTTTGAATCAACCGATGAATAAACGAAAGTGTCTAGAAGCATCCGTCATCACGATACACTAACACAAAAAAAAGTGTATGAGGAATATGTGGGAACAAGGGGAACAATAGAATTGCCTCCAAATAGCCCTGACCTCACACCTCCAGATACGTTTTCGTGGGGATATTTAAAAAAATAGTTTTATGGTGGCAGAATGGAAATCATTCAAGAGATGAAGACAAAAGTATTTGATCGACATATTCATGTCATCGATTTGGTAGCAGACACATCGAGAAATTCAGAAAAGAGACTGAGCATAGAAAAAAGAGGAGAATAATATGGGGAGCCTTTTCATTAATTCCATCATCTACGTTAAACTTTATACTTGATTCAATAATTTAAATTTCACTTTTGTGACAACAAGGTAAAAGTTCAAAATATAACAATTTCTCAGCCTATACTATGACGACATAAATATAAATTTAAAACTTCGATATTTTGGCTTATCAGAAGGGCATAAAACTATATACTTTTGAAATCAGAAAAATGAGGGCTTTCTGAATATGTAGTTATATACAGGGGCTTCCATTTAAAAAAACGTAGGTTGGCTTCATATTTTTGGAACGCGAACTTCAATTGATTTTTGGATATAGCAGTATAAAGTTATTTAATGATACCTACAATGTTTGAATTCTCACGATTTCTCGTAGCTCGAAAGATAACTAAAATAAATAAATGAACCTTTATTAAGCATAGCTTTACAAAAAATACAATACTTAGGTACATGGGAATACATTAGTGTATAAAAAACATAGGACAATAAAATATAACATACTAATATAAAAATGAAAAACATCATTAAAAAGAACAATTACATATTAAAAATAAAATCCCTTAGTGAATTTTGGAAAGTTCCAATCTCTTCAATATTTCTGATGTGTAATGGAAGAGCATTAAACTGTGTCAGTCCTTTGAAAAACAGACTGCATTGGGTTTTTGTCAAACGAGTTGTTTGCACATAAAAATTTGAAGTATTTCTGGTGTTATAGCTATGTACATCACTCACAAATAACAACTCGCTTGACAAATAATCCGGTACTATGTGATTTCTTATTCTGTATATCATAACATAGGTTCTATACAAGATAGTTTGTTGAACACTCATGATCCCTACTGTTTCCAACATTAATCTAACTGGAGTATATCTGTTACATCGTAAAATAGTTCTAAGGGCACGATTCTGTATTTTCTGAAGTTGCTTTAATTTTTCTTGGTTTAGATTATATAATATTGTAGAACAATATTGTATATGAGGGGCTATCAAAGATTTATATAAAAGAGTTCTAATGTATGGTGACAAATGTTTACCTATTCTTTGAAGAAAATACACTTTTCTGGACATTTTTGATGAAATGTAATCGCAATGCTGATTAAAATTAAGATTTTCATCTAATAACACTCCTAAATATTTAAAAACTCTTACCCCATTCAATTTCTGTCCATGCAGCAGAATATTGACATTAAATTCATCAAATTTACGAATTAAACCTGGTGTACCAAAAACAACATATTTACATTTGTTCACATTGACTGCCATGGAATTGTCACTTAACCAAGTACATAAATTGGACAAATCATTATTCAGTTTGTCAATCATATTATGAATATCTGCACCACAAATATACAACATGGTGTCATCAGCAAATAACTTCATTTGACAGTGTCTAACAGTTTTAAAAATGTCATTTACATACATGATGAACAGGAGTGGTCCTAAGATTGTACCTTGTGGTACTCCAAAATCAACATTTGCTTCTTCAGAGATGCTGTCATTGAATTTAACCTGTTGCTTCCTGTCCATCAAGTATGATTTCAACCAATCATAGACCCTCCCTCTCAGACCCATTTTAAACAGTTTTTTCAATAATAATTGTCTGTTGATGGTTTCAAACGCTCTTTTAAAGTCTAAAAACACAGATATAACAGTCATTCCTCCATCAACACGTTTCAACCATTCATTCGTGATCTGTAGAATAAGTGTTTCACATGAGTGGTCGTTTCTAAATCCAGATTGAGAAGTGTGGATGACAGAGTTTCTATCACAGAATTCACTAATTTGATCCTTCACCACTAGTTCTATAAGTTTCTCGTATGGAGGGATGATGTCCATTAACCTATTCCCAGCAATTTCACATACATCCTTCAATATCTGTGCAGATATTTGATTGCCACATCCACCAGATTTCTTCAGACGTTTCATAATTTTATTAAAATGGCACATATCAATAGTCTTAAAATCACATAAAACTTCTTTGGTATCTATAAAACTTATCACATAGTTCATGTCATGTGTCCCTACAATGGACGACACAACCTCTAAAATGCTGTCCAAAAAATACTGATTGAAACTATTAGCAATATCACAATTCTTCTTTATCACAATTCCATTTGATATTATTTGGTCGACAGTACATCGCTTATTGGGAAGCAGCATCTTCTTCCACAACTGTTTGGAATTACTTCTGTTAGTGTCCAAAACCGAGTAAACATAATCATTCTTCGAAGTTCTTATCAATGCTATCACTTCATTCCTCAGAGTTTTATAAGAATTCCAACTATTCTCATCTCCACTCAACACAGCTCTACGATAGAAAGTATCTCTAGTTTTCATTTTGTCCAAAATATGCGGAGTGATCCAATTGTTGCCATCATACTTGGGGTTGCTTTTTCTTTCTTGGTATGTAGTCATTCCTTCCAAACTTCGAGTGATAGAATCAACAAATGAATTCGCCAAAATGTCAACATCGGTAATGGAGTTGTTCCAGTCTTCGTTTCTCAATTGCTCCTCCATATCCATTTTATTGTACCTTAGACGTCGATATCCAATTGTTCTTGGTTCCGATATAGATATATTTAATTTGATCCGTAACATATTATGATCACCTACACGGGGGCTCAGAAGAACATCACATTTCAAAGATGGGTCGTTGGTAATTGCGTAATCTATTAGTGTATTACTTGTGTTAGTTGTTCTAGTGTAGTTGGTTACAATTTGCCGAAGACCATTAATTTCAATCAACCTTTTACACATATTCGAATAATAGCTCTCTTTATTGTAATCGTAATTAAAGTCTCCCAATATCAACTGGATACCATCTAGATTAGTTAGTTCTTCAATTAGCTGATCAAATTCCTGGATAAAAACTCTATCAGACCCAGACGGAGATCTGTAGATACCAGTTAAGACAATATCCTTATTATTAACTTTACAAGCTATGCTCAAGATCCATAAAACATTATCAACACCTCTATTCATTTTGAGAATATACTTCAGATTGTTTTTCAAATAAAATGTAACACCTCCAGTTCTTTTATTATTACTCACACAATGTATGTGTTTATATCCAAAAACATCAGTTTCAACTTTCAATATTTCGGAAGTGATATGTGTCTCAGACAAACACAAGATTGATGGCTGAAGTTTTTGAATTAAAAGCTTAACTTCCTCAAAATTATTTAACAAACCTTGACAGTTTGTATATAAAATCTGTCCTTTACTAGGTTCATAATCCAACTGATTCTCTAATTGCTAGATTATATATTTTCTTTTTTGAATATCTTCATACCTTTTGAAAACTGGACAGTTGGGATCCCATACTCCATGATCACTCTTGAAATTCATCCCCAGATTTAAATTCGCAGCAACGCAGTTATGACACGTGTTAATAGTAGAACTACATTCATCTCTCCCATGGTTTCCGGCACAAATAGGACATATCATCACTTTTTCGACACAATGTTTTTGCACATGACCATATTTACAGCATTTATAGCAGCGAACAACACCATATTCAGGATATACATTGCAACGGCTCCATCCAATATTGATTTTCTGATACTCTAAAATTTTCTGATGATTCACACTGTCGAGTTCTAGAATTAAGTTGAATTTATTCTTAATAATTCTAGTTCTCCTTAAGATCTTAAGATTAGTCTGGCCAACTATGTTATTTTGATTTTTGATTTTGGCAATTATATTATCATCAGTTTCTTCATTCTCCAATTCGCAAATTCCAACTACTTTTAGTCTTCCCTCATTAACTTTTGGTGTGTTGACCTCAAAATTATCTCCTAATAGTTATAAGAGGTACTAATTTTCGCGTGACCCACCCGTAGATTTTGATCTCATTGATCAAAAATTTCCATTTTCCCTTTGCCACGCCTTGATAATTAAGAAGTCTTGGAAATAAATATTTTTTTTTCGAGATACTTATACAGGATGACTTTTTAAAGTTGTTACAATGCAATATGTTAAAAACGGCTTCAATCTGTATTTACATTTTGGTGACGTGATAATTTCACATTTTACGATATTTTTTCACATTTGTCTCTTAAGGGGTAACTTTCAAATCTCAAATGGAATGATGTATTTTTTATTTTTGAATACAAATCTACACGAAATATGTAACACATAACAATATGTTCACATTTTTATTTAAATTTTACTACTGGTTACGGAATTAATATCAAGAGCTGTTCAATCAAATTATCCCTGTATTACAGTTATCATCCTGCATCTGTTACCATGAAGACCCCAAAATGTAATAGTAAGATGTGTCCCCCGTGAAATAATCACGTCACCAAAATGTAAAAAAAACTAAAGCCGTTTTTCGTATTTCATTGTAACACTTTGAAAAACTCATCGTCACTCTCCTTATTCTCTTCATGGCATTTGTTGATTTTTCTACAAGCTCGTAGAATAATCAAATAAGGAAATTCTTCTGCCCCTTACTGGGTAAATCAGATAGCCAATGGGGAAAGAGTTCCAGTAGAACTATAGTCCCCAAAAAACAGAAAGCAGATCCATGCCTTTCCCGAAACCCAAAAGATTTGGTTTTCCGGAAGCTTCCTATCGAGTCATCGAAGGAACGTCGACAGTGAGCTATCTGGCATTGTTTAAGGCTAGAACTAAACCCCAAGCTGACGGACCTTTAGGATGTCAAAATACGCCTAGTTAGCAGGCTAGAGTCTCGTTTGTTATCGGAATTAACCAGACAAATCGCTCCACCAACTAAGAACGGCCATGCACCACCACCCACTGAATCAAGAAAGAGCTCTCAATCTGTCAATCCTTCCAGTGTCTGGGCCTGGTGAGGTTTCCCGTGTTGTGTCAAATTAAGCCGCAGGCTCCACTCCTGGTGGTGCCCTTCCGTCAATTCCTTTAAGTTTCAGCTTTGCAACCATACTTCCCCCGGAACCCAAAAGCTTTGGTTTCCCGGAAGCTACCTGTCGAGTCATCGGAGGAACGTCGACAGAGAGCTAGCTGTCATAGTTTAAGGTTAGAACCATAGTCGGGGCGGGTTAAGTCGCCTTGGAACCTCTAACTTTCGTTCTTGATCAATGAAAGCGTTTTTGGCAAATGCTTTCGCTTCTGTCCGTCTTGCGACGATCCAAGAATTTCACCTCTAACGTCGCAATACGAATGCCCCCACCCGTTCCTATTAATCATTACCTCGGAGTTCCGAAAACCAACAAAATAGAACCGAGGTCCTATTCTATTATTCCATGCACACAGTGTTCAGGCGAAATTTTAGCCTGCTTCAAGCACTCTTATTTGTTCAAAGTAAACGTGCCGGCCCACCTCGCCACTCAATGAAGAGCACCGCGGCAGGATTAATTGGGCCGCCCTTGCGAGCTAAGCCCACCGGCAGGACGTCTCGTAACACGCCAGTTAACACCGCGGACGATGAACCAGCGGCACGAGACACAAATTCGACTACGAGCTTTTTAACCGCAACAACTTCAATATACGCTATTGGAGCTGGAATTACCGCGGCTGCTGGCACCAGACTTGCCCTCCAATTGATCCTCGTTAAAGGGTTTAGAGTGTACTCATTCCGATTACGGGGCCTCGGATGAGTCCCATGGGGAGTTTTTAGGGATTTTTTCTAGGTAAGAACATCCATAATTACCAAACTAGAAACTGTGATGATTTTATGTTAGTCAATAGAGGAAATTCTAGTCAGATGATGAGTAATTCAATCTTAAACAGAGGTCTCTCCGGTTACAATAAAATGCCGAGCCATATTAAGAACTGTGATAACTTAACAACTTTTAAAAAACTGTTGAGGGAATATGTGTTGCATGAATTTTAATTGTTTAAAATATGTTTGTACTTATTTATTGATTGTTATTATACACTTTTTATCTTTTTATAATCATTATGCCATTATTATTATTTATATTGTTTTTGTATGTAGCTATATAAGCTAAATAAAGACATTATTATTTTTCTAGGAAATTTTGTTTCACAATTCGCGACAGTTACTTTTTCATAGAGATTTTTTAAGGGATTTTTTCTAGGGTTTTTATAGAAAATTTTGTTTTACAATTCGCGGCAGTTACTTTTTCCTAGGGAATTTTTTAGGTTTTTTTTTTGGAAAAAAGTTACTTTTTCCTAGGGATTTTTTTAGATTTTTTAGGTTTTTTTTTGGAAAATTTTCTAGGGTTTTTTCTAGGGTTTTTTCTAGGGAATTTTGTTTTACAATTCGCGGCAGTTACTTTTCCTAGGAAATTTTTCCAGGGTTTTTCTAGGGAATTTTGTTTTACAATTCGCGTCAGTTACTTTTTCATAGGGATTTTTTCTAGGGAATTTTGTTTAACAATTCGCGGCAGTTACTTTTTTCTAGGGAATTTTTCAGATTTTTTAGGGTTTTTTGGAAAATTTTATAGGGTTTTTTTCTAGGGAATTTTGTTTTACAATTCGCGGCAGTAACTTTTTCCTAGGGATTTTTTAAGGGATTTTTCTAGGGGTTTTCTAGGGAATTTTGTCTTACAATCCGCGGAAGTTACTTTTAATTTTCTTTTTAGGGAATTTTTTAGGATTTTTCACAATTTGCGTCTGTTTCTTTTTTCTAGGGATTTTTGTAGGGATTGTTTTTAGGGATTTTTTTCACAATTCCTGGCAGTCACTTTTGATTTTCTTTGTAGGGAATTTTTTTTAGGGATTTTTTTTACAATTCGCGGCAGTCACTTTTGATTTTCTTTGTAGGGATTTTTTTTAGGAATTTTTTTTCACAATTCGCGTACGTTACTTTTTTCTAGGGATTTTTCAGGGATTTCTCTAGGGATTTTGTGACTCTCTTAAGGTAGCCAAATGCCTCGGTTGGAAATATGGGTCCTATTGAGAAAGTCATAGCTACTCCCGCCGTTTACCCTCGGTTGGATATATGGGTCCTATTAAAAGAGTCATAGCTACTCCCGCCGTTTACCCTCGGTTGGATATATGGGTCCTATTAAGAGAGTCATAGCTACTCCCGCCGTTTACCCTCGGTTAAGTTTGGGTTGGTTTGGGTTAGTTTGAATAAGTTTGGGTCGGTTTGGTTAGATTGGGTTAGTTAGAATAAGTTTGGGTTAGTTTGAATAAGTTTGGGTTAGTTTGGTTAGATTGAGTTAGTTTGAATAAGTTTGGGTTAGTTTTGGTTTGGGTTAGTTTGAATAAGTTTGGGTCGGTTTGGTTAGATTGGGTTAGTTAGAATAAGTTTGGGTTAGTTTTGGTTTGGGTTAGTTTGAATAAGTTTGGTTTGGTTAGTTTGAATAAGTTTGGGTCAGGTTTTGGTCGGTTTGGTTTGATTGGGTTAGTTTGGGTTAGTAGGGTTTTTTTTGGGATTTTTAAGGGAATTTTTCAGGGATTTTTTTCCAATTCGCGGCTATCACTTTCAATTTTTTTTAGGGAATTTTTAAGGGAATTTTTTTACAATTCGCGGCAGTCACTTTTTATTTTTTATGTATACAATTTTTCAAATAATTTTTTTAAGTCATTTTTTTAAAGATTTTTTGAAGGATTTTTTGACAAATCGCGGCAGCTATTTTTTTCAAGGATTTTTTTAAAGGAATTTTTTTTACAATTCGCGGTAGTCACTTTCAATTTTTTCAGGATTTTTTTTTTACAGAGTGTCGTCTTATCAACATGCATTAATCACACACACACACACCTACTTTAAATACATTAACACTAGTGTATATGTGATTCGGATAAAAACCGTGTAATCAATATGCAATAATAACCTACTTACCTTAGACCCAGTAACACTAGTATATGTGTGTGATTAATATGCAATAATAACCTACTTACCTTAGAGCCAGTAACACTAGTATATGTGTTTAATCAATATGCAATAATAACCGGGAACCCACACGAAAACCGAATGTCAAATTTATCGAACGGAAAAACACAGATCTACAAAACTCGAATGGATAAATATCGCGCAGAATTTTAAAGGAAAGGTTTTGTGTCGAACAAAAGTATTTCGATCGGAAAATTATCGAAAAACTGGAATGTCGAAAATGTTGTTTAGTGTTCAACGCGCAGACTCGCAGCCAGAAATGTAGGCAGTGTTGCCATGACGTCTGTAGGATCAAATCTGCTTTATACCTGGGTTTAGATTCAATTTAATTTCGAAGTGGAACTGTCAAATTTTTGCTTGCCAAATGGGAATCACATGGTACCATCTACAATGTATTTGGCGTAAGCGTTACTTTGAACATAATTTTGTAGATGGTACCATACGATTCTCATTTGGCAAGTGAAAATTTGACAGTTCCACTTCGAAATTAATTTGAATGTAAACATTGTTAACCTTACTTATTATTATTCACAAATAATATCATTTTTATTCAACGTAGCAAGGTTTACATTCAATAATTTCAATATTCAATCTGTTGAACTCATGAATTGACTGAAACTCATATAAAGTTCTATAAACTCGCAATTAATGTTGAACTACTCTAACTTTTTAATTTCCAGGTAGTAGGGGTACCTGCAATAGTATGAATTATTGTGGAAAAATAATTTAAACATTGAGTGTGATTATGCAATAGCAATATGTAGAAGCAGAAAAACGAGTGATTACATGAAAAATACTTTATGTAGCAACAACAGCGATTACAGACGTAAGTATTGAACTCTAGTGCCTTCATTAATTTAATAAATAAAATTGGTAGTGAAATTTACAGCGTGTCAGACAAATCATAAGAAAACTGGAAAAGTAGGTGGAACACTACACAATAATTAGGATTCAAAGAATATACCATGGAATATACCCTCACAAATTGATTTGTCAGTTTTATGGAAGGTTGTATCCATATAAATTATAACTTGCTGGAAGACACAATGACATATGCTGAACTAAAAATGGCAAAAACGCTTTTACAACAAGCCTCAAAGCCTCAGGGTACCTACAATAATTCTATTACCCATAAAATTATGTTTGGGCAGAAGAACCAATTTTTCATTATTAGAATTTAAGACTTTTAAAACCAATCTTGGAGATTCTATTTTTACACTGTGATCCTGCTTAAAAATAAGAAGAAAATTTCCTATAAACATACCTATGTCTGAAAATGCTTTATTACAAACGAGCTACAGGGTGTTGAAGTTTTATTTTTGTTTTTTCTAGACAGGGTGTCCCTGAAATGTCTGTACAACATTAACCACAAATTCCTCAACCCAAAATAAGGCGATCTAGGCAAACTTATCTATATCCCAAATTCCTTCGTTGAGTCTACAGGGTAATCTATGATAAGTAATGACACCTCAATATTTTGGTTTCGAATTGTTAATTTCAAGTTAGGAAGGTGTTTGAGTCTAATTTTGTCTGTAACTAAAATAACCTCCGTTTTGCTTATATTAATTTTTATTTGTCACCTATTGAAGTACTCAAAAGGTTTTGATAATTGTGAAGTCTTAAGCAAATGATCGAAATTTTGCGGGCTGAAGTATGTATAAATTTAAGTGTCATCAGCATATAATTAGATAGTTCTGATGTAGTATATATGTACTTGGGTGTATCATGAATTAAATAAGGGAAGGAATAATCTGTCTATAAAATTATGAATAATAATAGTGTGAGCAATTACCTATTGCAATACCTACCCTGTCCCCTCTCCTGAATGTTCAAACGTGTAGAATTCCTGGTTGGGTCTGAAATTTATCCAGAATATGCTCCCTACTGTTTGGTTCTTACTTAATAAAAAGTTTCATTATATTAATATAATCATTTTTTGTGATGAGTACCTAGTTATATAAGTTATTGTAGCTGCCACCTTGTTACGTTGATAATAATTAGGTATATACGAATTATTTTTGTTGGGATTAAAAACACTTGAATAAATAAAGAAAATAAAATAAATAGTTTACGGAAGGCAGTAAGTTTTTTTTTGTAACACCTGCATCAAAAGCCTTCAAGGTGTATCTACATTATGCGGAAACAGTCCGGTCGACACATTCGGGTAGGCATGACATCCACATTGTTGCAGCCCAGACCAAACAGTCGAACTGACGACACTGCAGACCGACGGAAAAGAAGACTTCCCGAAATTTTTCGGAACAGCGCAGTTGTCAGTGTTACCCAATCAAGTGATCTACTGTCATAATCCAACTCATTAAGGATCAGCGAAAATACTGCCGAACGGCCACGTTCAAACCGAATTGGTAATATTTCCACAGTGTGAGCATGTCGCCGAAGTCGAAGAATTTCGAGGTTCTTGGGACACTATGCACTTATCTGGTGTCCTAAAAACCTCGACATTCTCGACTTATTTCAGTTTTCGATAAACATTTCCAGGAATTTTTTTTTCTTTTATAAATTTAAAGAAGGTTCATAGACAATGGGGAACTTGCATGAAAAATTAAATCGATTTTTTTACTGCAAACTGAAGAAAATCGGAAAAAATGGATGCCAATTTTATCCTTATTTAATTTTTAAAAAGAAAGTTTTCATGGGCATTTTTTTCTGATTTATGTTTTATCTTAACGTAGTTGATCTAGTTATCTATGGAACAAAACCATTGTAATGTATGAAGTTGGATGAGGCTTACTGATCTTCGATTAAGCCTGGGTTGATTAGAAAGGAAAGCCATCAAGCCGAAATATCGTATATTGACCACAGTACGATAGCCAAGGGACGACGATATACTTTATACTTCCCATCTCTAGATGATGTTATAGGTATCGGTGCCAATAATATTCTGTATGGTTCTTGACCCGTGTGAGGGCAGTGCCTTGTCAGCATGCATATTCAGCTTGTTTAGATATTGTCACACCGGGGGAAGTGCGATTTGGGATCGGGGTGATAAAAGAAATACTTGTTAACGTTGACTTTCTATTGATATCATGAAGCAAAAATCAAAGAACATTAAATGAATGACAATATAAAAAATGATCAAAACATTGATTTGGGCCTAAACAATCAATTGCGGTTTCCTGGAGAATATAAATAGTTATTGTATTCACATAACTATCTTCAATTGACATATTTTCTTACACTCGAATGCCCACAGTTTTAGGGCGACCTTCCGACACCCGGGTTCTCAACTGACTTCCGAGATTATGATTTTCTACATTGACTTCAATTCTTCCTTTTCAGCACTTTATTCCGTTCGTTGGAACTAAATAATATTGCTAACCAGGTAATTTCACAATATCGAGGAAATGTAGTTTGTTGGAATTTTATCGATTTCGAAAATTAAATAATATATTTAATTATTGCAACATTTACGAGCATCGAGGGGTTGATTCATACAATGAACCAAAGTTGTTCTAAAATATGGTTTCCGGAACATTGTGAAATTATTCAAAATGAATGGAGTTGAAATATTCAATATAGATTTTTAGGATTATTTTATGTTTGACATATCCCCTTGGCGTCGGAAAGCTGGACACCAGCTTTAAAGTTTATACAAGAAAAAAGAAGACCGATCTACTCTAAAACAGTAAAAAAAACTAGCAAAAAAACTTAACAAAACATCGGTAATATAATACCTATCATTACCTAAATACATATACATCTCATCATCACTGACGTCCACAATAATTATTACTTGAAAATAAAGTCTTTCACAACCTTGTCTCTGATCACAAAACTGGCTTCCTGTGGGTTGACATGGTAGTGCGTTTTCTAGTTGTCTGGTTATTTGGTATCAAGCACACAATCTGGTCACCGTCGTTTCCGCAGCATATCAGTCCAATCTGCTTACCCTCCGGTTCAGCTGAATCGGTATCGGATTGGCGACGGTCGTGCGTGTATGAGTAACGACCGTCGATACGTAGGTCTAGGCTCTAGACACCTTCGCTGTTGTAGGCTCTAGTCATTTGATTTGAACTTCCAACGAAGTCAAAACAGAACGGAGAAACCATAGGAATCCTATTGTTCACTGGGAAAAATGCAGTGTCAGCAGTTTTCATGTGACCATAATTTAGTTTCGTTCACTCCTAATGAAGCGAGGCTAGGGGTGTGATTAACTTTGTATGAATCAACCCCTCCAGTGATCTTGGATGATGAAGTGGACCCTGGATCGACTGACATATCCTCGGAGAAGGAGGATGTTACCGGTAGGATTGCCATGAAGTTGGATCGGTGTGGTTTGATGTACGACGGAAGGTACTGGTGGTATACAGGTATTGGATAATGCGTGTGACTAGCTGCGGTGTTCTGGCTTCTGACGTTGATACCATTGATATTTTGTGTTCAGGTTGGCTTAACATTGTGACATGGTTACATAAAAAAAAGTGTTAGTATATGCTCTTATATCTTGCTTAATATATGGGTATCATTTTTATATTTATTTGATTTAATTTTATTTATTTTTTAAATTGATCATTGTATTGTATTTATTTTTCATCTGCCAGTTGTTGTGCTTCTTGAAAAAAAAACTGAATCTGGCTTAAAAGTAAAATTTAATAACAGCCTTTCCTTATTCGAATGTTGCAAGTGGTATTTAATATAATCTATTTTTTTTTCTTAGTCTTTCACTTTATATTCCTATGAAAAAATAGAGTAGGATTTTGTTATCGCCTTCTAACAAGAGGTATGCCCTCTGTCCCCCTCCTACTGGTGATTTTTTATCAACTTTCTCATTTCATTTTATTCCTCGAGGTAATCAGTAGCTTTTTATAACATCATTTATTTCTATCCCATCAATATAATAGCAATTACTGTATATGATTCGTGTATGGTATTTAGGTTATTACCGCACTCCAGCGATGACAAATTTCACTTCCGTGTTGTTATACCTACGCGAGTTATTATATACTATTATATACTTTCTAGCACATTTATACACTACTAGCAGTACTCTCCAGGGCTTCGCCCGCAATTCTTTGAATGTTATCGAATAACGTTGAAAGCTACACTCATAAACTTGGAAAACGACGACGTGTTTTATTAATTTTATCCAAGATCATAATAAAGTTTCAGGTCGATGTGACCAAAAATACATTTTTTTCCATTGATTTATGATTTTTCACAACCTCACCCCGTTCACCCCCTTGAGGGTTGAATTTTGAAAAATGACGAAACACGTGTTTCATTGATTTCATGCAAGATTATTATTATGAAGTTTCAAATCGATGTGACCAAAAATACATTTTTTTATTGATGTATGATTTTCCACACCTCTTTCACCCACCCCAATAAGGATGTGACCAAAAATACGTTATTTTACCTTGCCCTCGAATTTGTTCTGAAATACGAGGTCAATAACAAATGTTGTTTTCCACCCCATCTCCTTTCAGCCCGACTTTGTCCCCCCTAGGGGTTGAATTTTAAAAAACAACGATACATGTGTTCAATCAATTTCATTCAAGATTGCTAATATGAAGTTTCAACATGATGTTGACAATAATACATAATCTTTCATCAATTAACGATTTTTTCCACCCACTCCTTTTAGTCGGCATTTGACCCCCTTAGGGGCTGAATTTCGCAAAATAACTTAACAAATATCTAATTAATTTCATTTAAGATTATTTATACGACGTTTCAAGATGATGTTACCAAAAATACATAATCTTTTATCAATTAATGATTTTTCTCACCTCATCTCCTTTGAGCCCGACTTTGACCTCCTTAATTAGGGGTTGAATTTCAAAAAATATCGAAACATGTGTTTAATCAATTTCATTCAAGATTATTCATATGAAGTTTCAAGTTGATGTGACCAAAAATACATAATTTTTCATCAATATATGATTTTTCCTACTCCCACCCTTTTCACCCCGTTAGGGATAAAATTTCGCAAAATTCTTTCTTAGCACACCTAGAAATATTTAGCAGAACATCTCTTCAAAATTTCATGGCTCTATCTATAATAGTTTTGGCTCGGCGTTGATGACGCAGTCAGGACAAGCCCTTTCATAAATATAGATAACTCTGCATTTTGAAATTGAAATTAGTAAGAAATTATAACAATTGATATCAAACAAACCGTTGATCATTGATTACAGTATTATCAATTTAATCACCAACCGATGATAGTGGTGTTAATGAATAAACCGAATAGGTACCTATTCGTTACAAAAATTTTGTACTGTAATAATATTCTTTTGAAATTATCCTTCTCTCTCTCCCGCTCTCAACTCAAATTTCTCTCATTCTCTAGTTTGGAAGAAGTTTTACTTCTGCAAAGTGTACCTACGATGCTGCCCATGATTTTTTTTCTTATTCAGTTAGGTACAGTTTCTGCTGTTCTGCAAGACATTTAATAAAATTAGGATCTATAGCATCCTATATGTATATCCTTAGCCACCCAGGTTGTATCAGAAATCAGAAAACATCAACTTATTGTAAGATATCCTATATTTAGTCTAAAGTGTGACTGGCGAACTACTTGGAATAGTTATTTCAAAATAAATGTCGATTTTGATAATTTTTTCTTTTCAAGGTGAAACATTATGACTAACTACAGATTTTCAAGAATATCTCATACTTCATCTGAATCCGTATCCCATGAATCTTCTTGAATTCTTGAGAACATAACATCAATGAATATTTGAGTCAACAAAAGAATGGTTGTACAAATATGGTTCTTTATTTCAAGAGTTCTCATATCTATTGTTTATTGTTTTATTTTTATTACCAAATCGAACAAAATCAAGTCAAAACTGTCGCAACTCATCAACCCAAACGTAGCGCTAGTGGTTTGATATCTCCGATTCACGAACTAGCGACAACGACGCACTGCATCACCGCGACAAACCGTCACGTCACAGCGAATGACGTACTATGTGTAGCGGGCTTTATTCTAAAGCTGCCTCCTTTTTACCTGTCTCAGTTATACTCAATTTCATTGCGAAGTGGAACTTCCGCTTGGCAAATGGTAGTATATGACACCATCCACATTGAATTTGACGTATAACTGAAGTGAGTCTCCGATCTCAGTTAAAAAGAACGTGCCTTAAGTCCATCCTGTTTCAAGAAAATAAAAACAAATTGCACGTGACAAGAGAGGAAAGAACAATCGAACTGGTCACGTGAACGCGGCGTGGCTATCTGCGCGGGAATAATTCGATTGTCTCAAGCAAGTCTCATGTCTCAGTCTCAGTCTCAGTTTTTGTACTTTGTGTTTGGTGTCTTTGAGAACGTGATCGTCAAATAATTGTCTTCTCTTCTACCTATTCACATTTGAATTGAACCATTTATAAAAGATAATTGAAACTATTGAAAGGTAAGCTCAATTGTTATACCCAAGAAACATTTTCAAACCCTATTGGCTTCAAGGAAGCTTTATGTGTGTTCAAGTTCTACTCAAAAGTCATGATTCAAGGAAGCTTACTCATTGCAAACGAAATGTGTCTTGAAGCAAAATGATCTTAATATACTTGGTGTTTTTGAATTAACCAACATCAAACATAGAACTCGCTCATAAAACCAATAAAAAATAAGTTCTGGGCAACACCTATGGAGCTCATTGAATACCCAGTTATTGGTACAGCTATTAACTCGAGTATTTTATAGTGCTCTCAGCTCTAAACGAAAAGATAAATCAGCTAAAAATTATGCTGATTTTTTCATATTATTTCTTTATTACTAGATGAATTACAACTTCGATGGGTACGTTTACCAAGTTGCCAGGAAAAGGGCGTCTGGTTGGTAAGTTATGGGTCGTTACGTTTAGACTCATATCACGCGATACACTAGTCATGTTTTATAATAATCTTATTTTTGTAGGAACTTTAGATGTGCGTTTTATAGAACCCAATTTTGCAAAGGGACGGCTCGAGGCAATTGCAACGGAATCGAAGCTTCAGCGAGGGGACATAATCATCCTCCCCAAATCGACCGTTTGAAGTTATTCCGCGACATTTTGAAACGGAGAGCTAGTCAAGAGTCTATCCCTTTGCTCCAAATTTATGAGGAAGAGTCTGTCCAGTGAGTACAGTAGATATACAGTGTGTCCCAGGTAGTGCTGGGACATCGACAGCAAACATCGATGCCTTGATAACATCGGTTGTGAAACATCGATGTTTGCTAAGCATCGATGTTGAGATTTTCAATATATTGATAGTTTAAACAACAATATATAGTTTGAAGTTATGGAATAAGAAAACATCAAAATATTCAAGAGAAACATTTTGTTAAAAAACTTTAATACATTCCGTGATAAAAAATGAAAATATTCACTTCAATTAAGATTAAGGTAAATAAATAAATACATTCTATACCAAACAAAAAATAAAAACAAAGAAAAAAGTATTCTGAAATAAATGATTCATAAATAAATAATACATTTTACCTCGCATTTTACATAAACAAATCAGTCTGTGACAAAAAAATAATATTTTCGGAGAAGATTGCAAGAAAAAATCGCTGAGTATGTATCTGTAATCCCCCGAAATTCAATTACCAAATGCCGATATGCATTACGCATGGTATCGCCAGCAGGACGATGTGCGGTGTTGCAAGTTGCAAATCATACACATGAAAAAAAGTTAAAATATACGAAAAGCTATTACTTAATTTCTTGAGCTTGAAAAAATAAGTTTGACTTAAAACCTTTATTTTAAATAATAAACATCGAAAGGTAAACATCGATGTTTGTGGCCTCTAACATCGATGTCAAAAACATCGCACAGCACTAGTCCCAGGATCGACGCACGAATAGGAGAAAAAGACAAAACAATTTTGAAACGCGATTTCATCTTTTGGGATTCAGACCTGCTTGGATAGAAATTAGGTAATATGTGTCATAATTTTGGTTTCGAAAAATTAAGTTTGTCTTGCAAATTAACCTAGACCTAGAAACTATTTTGCTTACTAGTAAAGGGCTTCTTCCATAGAGATACGACAAAATGTTATTGAAGAAATTTGTTCAGAAAGAAAAACTGCAAAATTCCAAAACCCTCCGCCTACTTCGATATTTTGTATTTTTCCTTCTTTTGGGAATAACATGGAAATACATCTAATCCCAATATTTTAAGCGTTTGTTTGTTTTATGATTTTGGAAAACCTTTTTTATTTTGCTGAATAGCGTAATTCATCATTTAAAAGAACTTGCTGATGAACTTCTCCAATTTCTTCAAAAAACAAAGTTAGCGGAAGGTTATGAAATTTTGCATTCTCATTCAGTTTTGTTTTCTGAATAACTTTCTTCAATAACATTTTGTCGTATCTCCTTTAGAAAAAGCACTTCATTAGTGAGGAAAATAGCTTCTAGGTAAATTTTCAAGACATTGATTTTTCACAAAAAAAATTAAGTAGATAATATGCTCTGTAGTTTTGTGGCGCATCCATGATTCACCTGATTTTTTTGGGTATTTCGCCACACCCTATCAAAAAACAATCAAACTAGTGTTAATATAATATAACGGATTTTCTATATTACCTGAAAAAAATTCTATCAGTAAACAATAAAACCTAACAATATCAAACGTTTCAAAAGCGAATCTGCTTTCGTCGTCAGTGGAACCTGAAAAAGAAACAATTAATTCAAATTCAAAAATTATTCTACGTTTTTTTAGGATTTCGCAGTAAAAATTGTGTTTTTTGTGTTTTTGGCACAAAATGTCACTTTTACTAAAGTAGTAAAAGTAAAAGTGAAAGTCTAGTAAAAGTGACATTTTGTGCCAAAAACACAAAAAAACACAATTTCTTACTGCGAAATCCTAAAAAAACGTAGAATAATTTTTGAATTTGAATTAATTGTTTCTTTTTTAGGTTTCACTGACGACGAAAGCAGATTCGCTTTTGAAACGTTTGATATTGTTAGGTTTTATTGTTTACTGATAGAATTTTTTTCAGGTAATATAGAAGATCCGGTATATTAACACTAGTTTGATTGTTTTTTGATAGGGTGTGGCGAAATACCCAAAAAAATCAGGTAAAAAAAAAATTATGTCACAAGTTAGTCTCTGTCCAAGCAGCGCTGAACCCCAGAAGATGAAATTTCAATTCAATATTTTTTTGGTCTTTTTCACCTATTCATGCGTCGATCCGGGGACTCACTGTAGATAAATAAATAAGGCGCAATTGGACCACTTGATCAGGATCCTGTCAAACTGTATCGTTAATTTTTTGTATGTATCAAAACCAAAATGCAATTTTCTATGTTGTAATTGAAGGCATGTGGAGGCCGCCAGCAGTTACCCGTATGCTGTGGCAGAAAGTCTTATGAGAAAGGCTAGAGCAGCTAATCTTCCAGCTATACCAGCAGGACTTGCCGATTTGGGACATTTTATAGCACAAAATCTTAGATTTGAAGGGTGCCACGGCAACATTTGTCTCCAAACCATTAATGAGGATTGTGGAGAGGCAGTCCTCCTTGGCTGCATGTCACTCAATGATATGGTCGCAGCATCATTAACGGAATTGCATATGGATGGAACTTTCAAAGTTGTTCCACCAAGGCCACAAATTAATCAGCTATTCACCATCCACGGTATAATTCAAAATGTGGTAAGAACTAACAACTCCAACATTTTTTTTGTCTGAGATAAATAATTGTGATGTGGTATTTTTCAGTCTGTTCCATTACTGTATGTTCTAATGACTAATAGAACATACAGTTTATATCGCGAAGTGTTAAACCGGGTCAAACTCCTTCTGCCAACCATCGTGCCAAATGTGATAATTACAGACTTTGAGCGGGCTCTCCAAAGAGCCCTGGTTGAAGTCTTTCCAACAGCCCAAATAAAAGGCTGTTTTTTCCACTATTCACAGGTAAAATGATTCATATGAAGGGTCAAATGAGAAAAAAAACGATGACACATTTTTAAAAATGGAGAAAACGTATTTTTATATGAGAATCTCATGTCGTTTTTCCACTGGACCCTTCATATGTTGAATATTATAGATCTCTTGGGGTTCATCCGGCCATCCCCCAAACAAAAATCCAAATACCGATCTTTCTAGAGATTTATCGGTTTTCGCTTTATTTTCTTCATACCAAAAAAAAAATGATTTGCAATATAAAAAGAGGCGGACTTTTTCCGTCATACATAAAGTCGTCGACTCAGTTCAACAAGGACCGCGCGTTCCTTTCGTGTGTACATTGAATTTTTCAGTCATATAAACTTGGGTCTAAAAAAAAAATAAAAAAAAATAAAAAAAAGTGTATGCTCTAAAAACTGAAAATAAAATGAATCCAACACCCTTTATCTTAAAAACCAAGCATTTTAAGACCCAAGTTTATATGACCTTTTCGCGGAACTCCCCCTTAAAATTATAACATACCACTTAGTAACACCCTGTATAATTATGTATTTTTGAATTACGACTATCTTACATTTACAGGCCGTTTGGAAGAAGAGTAGAGGACTAGGCCATCTAGATCTTATACAGGAGAATCAACTGGCTCGGAAAGCTGTTAAAATGACGATGGCGCTACCTTTGTTGCCAGCTGATCTAGTCCGCGATGGACTAGATTCCATTAGGAATTTTGTGACGACCAACAATTTGCATCCTCTGCAAAATCTATTAGATTATATTGAAAGGTAAGAGGTTGAGTCACTGCCACTAGATTGAGATCTCAGTGAATAGAATGGCTGTTTCATTTTTGCTCTTATGTGCAGATTTTGGCTTGGTCTCATAGGCCCTGAAAGGATTTCTGTATTTGGTTTGCCGAGACGAACAAACAATAACCTGGAATCTTTCCACAATTTACTGAAGACTCGGATAGGCCAATTACATCCAAATATATGGTTCTTTTTGGGTAAAATTACCGATTATTGAATATTTGTACCTATGTTTCATATTCCTAATATTTTTAGACAGACTAAAAAAAATTATGGAGCAAAGCCATATACCTACCAGTCAATTGTTGGATGGTATCCAGGTTACAAGAAACCGGTTCCGGTCATACCTCCACCACACAAATTTCAGGAACGCAACTCGTTTGTTGGAGGCCAATGCTATAACTCCCAGTGAGTTTTTAGGGCGTGTTGCTCATTCCATCGATACCATGGAGGCCGGACTCAGGGCATGGGCCATCAATATGCAAGGTAATTGTTGGCCTATATTTACATATTTTTAGTGAGGGTCAAAAATGTATACAGGGTGGTGCAACCAAGAAGGGGCTGACGATTGTGGGAAAATGGTTAGGAATCTGATTTTTTTTTTGTATAGTTAGTCAAAAATGCTATTTTTGAAAAATATAGGGCCATTTTTTAAGCAAAAAAAAGTATCGAAAAACCAACTGACCCATGAAACATTACTTATCCTTGAACACAATAATCACATACTATACTTTGAATAAAATTAATTGTTATTATACAGGGTTAAAAAACCAGTTTATCAAACTATATGTGGCCATGCATGAAGCCATAACAACATCAGGAATTAAACAAAAAAAACTGTCAATGACCGTCATTATTTTTTGAATTTTAATTTTTTCCGAAAAAACTATTGATTAGAAAGATGATGATGTATTCATGGTGTTTTTGGAAAGCTAATGATCGATGTTATCTTCAAGATGGAAATGTAATATACAGGGTGTTTGAAAAAATTGTGTCCAGGTCGTGTCTGCAAACTTAACCTCCCTGTATAATAACTAATAATTTTATTAAAAGTGTATTTGATTATTGTATTCATGGATAAATAATGTTTTATAAGTCAGTTGGTGGTTTTTATCTATGAATGAACAGGAAATGGAAATCGCTACTTTTGTTTTTGGCCTCCAAATCAATAGTTAAAATGAAATTATTCAATCTTACCTTTACGAGATTTTCTTGGAGATTTTCCTTCTTCCCAACAAAGATTGAAGAAGAAACCTGGATTATCAGTATCAGTCTCCATTTATCACTTGAATTCTTGTATTTGGTTCGGAGTTGAATAGCGAAATATTTTCACCTTCACCACAAAAAATACATAATTGTATACATTCACCGTAAACAAAGCAACACACAAACTGTTGATAAGAGCGAGAGCCCTAGGCTGGTGTTTATACTTTGCCTAAGCCTTAAAAGAGATGGAGCGCTATTTGACAGCTCTATGAACCTCCGTCTTGTTTTTGAATCATTCATTAGCCGATTAGCCTAGTTTATAGGACCAAGCCGACCAAGTGAGTGGGTAGGACCAATGCTTGCTTCTCGCCCGTTTACACCGTCTTGCAACGCGAGTAATTCGTCAAATGGGAGGGGAGTAGAACTCGTCTGACAGATGGGCGGACGGTGAGATTACTGAGATTTACGAACCCATCATTTTGAAGTATACCTGTCAAAATCATGGCCGCATTCAGGGACTGGGCGGAACACAAGTGTTGATTTGCGTGTTAGTTTGCAGTGTTGATACCATCATAGGTATAATAATGTTAGGTATATGGTTACTTGGATAATAGAATTTAAAGAAATGACTTATGGTGATGAAATTCAGTTTATTTGACAAAAATCAATTGTTAAATTTATATCACTAAATGCATCCATCAACAAGAACAGAACTCGATATGTTATGACATATGACAATCACGGGTCAAGATATCAAAGCTTTGATCCTCAACAATCGACATTACTGACATTTAAATGACGTAAAATAGACACTCTTGACAGATATACTTACAAGATGTCTGCGCCCTTGCCGTTCCACAAAAATTGGATGCGCAGTGGTCGAAAAGCGTTCTACTCCCCTCCCATTTCTCTGGCTCAGATTGCCTTAGAAACTTCAACCAACAAAATCCATTGAACTCCATACTAATGGAGTTCAATGACAAAATCACAACACAATTCACAATAATCACAATCAACATAACCTCAGAATTTTGATTGAGATCGAACCAAATTTAGTTCGGTACGTCTGCTGGCGAATACCGAAACAAGAGCGGACCAGCTTAGTCCGCAACTGTTTACACCATTCGAACCAAATATTTGGTTCTGATATAGTTCGAATCAAGTGCGTGGTCCGCGAACCAAGTGGTCGTTGTAAACTAGGCTATTGAATTGAATACGACCTGGAAAGGCCCTGACACAATACAAAAGTGAGGAAAATTAGATTGAAGAATACAGCGCGGGTTGCATAACTAGAAGAATTAGAACTCAATATTAACACCACAACTTTTCGTTATTTCGTCAAAAAAGTAGATGGTATCATATGCTTCCCATTTGGTAAGGCGAAATTTGACAGTTCCACTTCGAAATGAAATTGAATGTAAACCTTACAGAACTTTGAAAAAAACTCAAAAAATGCATTAATTATTCATTGTCAGTAGTTAGAGCTGTGGCGGTTCTGGCGCAAATTTGCTATGAAATGGTGAATGCGCGAGATGTGACGTCATCCGTCGTCGGCGTGTTGTGTGGGGGTTGGGGTGAGGTGTGGGGGTGGGGGTCTTTGCGACCGTCACCACGTGCGCGTGACGTCATCCGTCGGTGGGCGGTGTGACCGTTGGTGGGGGTGGGGAATTTGGGATGACATTACATTTTATGAACAAAAAAAGTTCATGATTCAAGCCTTGAAGAAATTGAATATTGCGGGTAAGTGTTATCATCATTCAGTTCTAAATTTAGCTCGAATGCGCGGTTTTCTTATCAGTAACGAGTCTCAGCCTGCAGTTTTCTTATCACCAGTAGACAGCATGTGGGTTTCCTATCACACTCCTCTTATCAACAGTTCTAAATTTAGCTCAAATGCAGTGTTCTTATCAGTAACATGTGTCAGCCTCTGGTTTTTTCTCGACTATAAATTGATTCACCTAGTTGAAATTAGTTCACTTGTTAGTAGCTGCTGCATCGGTAAGTCGACTCGTGGTGAGCCGACCGACGTCACGTTGATTGTATAAATAGTCTTGCTATTTTTAGGTGCCCCATCATTTACGATTGAGTTGTTGTTGGTAGATGTTGAGTACTGCTACTGTTACAAACAATAATTATCACAACAACATGAAATTATTTGAAGAAATTGCATCCTTGAGCAGTTGCATTGTTGCAAAGTACCAAGAGGCATTTCCCCTACTATGTACCGATGAAGATCAAAAGCGTTGGCTGAAGAATATAAATAAAAGCATCCGAGACTTCCAAAGGGCGATGGCTGCACCACTATCCATTGGATTGAGAAAAAGGTTGGTGGCCAATTTGGGCCATTTGAAAAGATTCCGGATGCTTATCAAGTCGAAATTTGAGGCACATGTGGGTGGAGGACACAAGCGCAGTAGTCGAGTCAAGTGGGAGGACCTGAAAACATCGTTTGACTCCCGCATAAGGACTGGGGTAATTATCAACCAAACACACTTGAATCTAGGGGATTTTTTTAGTGATTCATTTTTCCTATTCAAAGTAAGAATCAGCAAAATTTTGAAAGAGTTCAGTGCCATAAAAGTGAATGCAACTTTTTGCGGTGAATTCGTTGTTAGCAAAGATAACGTTGAACACCTCGAATATAAATATTTTCCCACAAAAAATCAAACTTTGGACATGGGAACCAATTTGATTGAGTGGTTTGATAATTTTATCAGTAGGCCAATTTTGCAAAAAATGGAGGATTTTCAAGAACGTGACAGTGGGTGGGCATTAAGAAGAATTATCAGTCTGGAAATTTGTATTAATAAACATAGCTTTGGGGTGGGTGCTTCATCCTACATTCCTCTACCCAATCAAATTTTAAAGAAAAAAGCATGTGTTAACATTAAAAATGATGATAACGCATGCTTTTATTGGTGTATAGTCGCTGCTTTGTACCCCAGTAAAAAAAGTTCCGATAGAGTCAAATCATATCCACATTACACCCGCGTCCTTGATACAGAGGGTTTGGATTTTCCAATGACAGTCAACAAAATTCATAAATTCGAAAAATTAAATAATATAAGTGTGAATGTTTATATGTTGGAGATGACTCAAAATGAAAAGAATGAATTCTTTAGCGTTCTACCTTGTAGGTTAACAGGTGAAAAATTGGAAAAACACGTCAACCTACTCATCATTCAAAATAAATATTTTCCAAAAATTAATGATTTTGAACCATTGCCAAATATTGAAAATGAGATTGAAATTTCATATCATTATTGCTTGATAAAAAATCTATCTAGGTTAGTGAGATCACAAATTAAAAAACATGAGCATAAAATATTCATTTGCGATAGATGTTTGAACTATTTCCGGTGTCAGGAACGCTTGAGTGAACATTCAAGTGTGTGTGAAACAAAAAATGGCTCAAAAATTTCATTCCCCAAATATGATCATGTTTCCTTCAGAAATCATATTTATAAACAAAAAGCACCATTCATCATATATGGGGATTTCGAATCAATTTTGAAGAAAATTCCTGCTGAGTTAACACATTTAAAAACTGTCAATTTCCAAGAGCATATTCCATTCAGCATTGGATTTTTATTCAAGTGTTCCTATGACGACTCGCTAACCTTTTACAAAAGCTACCGCGGTGAAGATTGTTTAGGTTGGTTTGGAGATCAACTGAAAAATATTGCGAAATTTGTTGAAGATAAGATGTCTAAAATTGTACCCATGTCAGAAGTGTTGGACAAGAGTATGGCCAAAGAGTGTCACATTTGTGAGAAACCTTTTATTGACACAGATCAGATTGTTGTTGACCATGATCATTTCACGGGAGATATTAGAGGTTTTGCCCACTCAAATTGTAATTTAAACTTCAAAAAACAATTCATTGTCCCCATTGTATTCCACAATCTCTCAGGTTACGATTCCCATTTCATCCTAAAAGCCATAGGAAGGGTGGAAAAATTCAGTATTCTTCCACTCAATAAAGAAAAATACATTTCCTTCACTCAGTATGATGATGAAACCAGCATAAAATTTAGATATATCGATTCACTACGATTTTTAAATGCATCTTTGAGTTCATTAGCATCCACATTGAAATTGGAGGATTTGATAAATCTAAAGAGAGAATTTTCCTCATGTAATTCAAAACAATTTGAATTATTAACACGTAAGGGGGTTTTTTGTTATGATTATGTTGATAATATGACTAGATTGGAAAAAACAAGTTTACCACCCAAAGAAATGTTCTATTCAAAATTATATGATGAAAATATTAGTGATGAGGAATATTCACATGCCCAAAAAGTATGGGATGAATTCAATATTCAGAATTTGGGTCAATACAGCGATCTGTATTTAAAAACAGATGTTTTGTTGTTGAGTGATGTTTTTGAAAACTTTAGAATCAATGCACATAACATTTATGGTTTGGATCCAGCGTGGTATTTCACTCTACCAGGTTATACTTGGGATTGTATGCTGAAATATACAAAATGCGAGCTGAGGCTGTTGAAAGACATTGATCAAATTATGTTTATTGAAAAGGGCTTGAGAGGAGGAATTTCAATGTGCTCAAATAGGTATGCTGAAGCAAATAATAAATACATGACGGAATATGATGAATCCAAACCATCAAACTACCTACTCTACCTCGATGTGAATAATCTTTATGGGTGGGCAATGATTCAACATCTACCATACGATGGATTCGGGTGGGTTGATCCCATTGATTTACCAAATTTCGATGTTACTTTAATCGAGGATGATGCTCCAGAGGGTTATATTTTGGAGGTGGATTTGGAATACCCTGAAACACTTCACGACTTGCACAGCGATTTTCCATTCTGCCCCGAACATATGGCCCCTCCAAAGTCCAAATTTCCAAAACTATTAACAACTCTTCACAACAAAACAAAATATGTTATTCATTACCGCAATTTAAAGCAAGCTGTGAGTAATGGTGTCAAAATTACGCAAATACATAGAATTTTAAAATTCAAGCAAAGTTCTTGGTTAAAGGCATACATCGAACTAAACACTCAACTTCGATCAAAAGCCACTAACGATTTCAGCAAAAATCTCTTCAAGTTAATGAATAATGCTGTATTTGGTAAAACAATGGAAAACATTCGAAAACATCGTATTGTGAAATTGGTTAATAAATGGGAGGGTCGATATGGTGCCAACAATCTGATTTCCAATGCAGCATTTCATAATTTAACAATTTTCGCCGAAGATCTGGTAGCTATAGAAATGAAGAAAACAAATCTCATTTTCAACAAACCACTTTACATTGGTATGTGTATTTTAGACATTTCAAAGATTGTAATGTATGATTTTCATTATAATTTCATGTTAAAAAAATCTTTTTCTAAAAAACCCAAGCTTCTGTATACGGACACGGACAGTTTCATTTACGATATTGAGTGCAATGATGTGTATGATGAGCTCATCAAAAAAGATCTCTCCAAATTCGACACCAGCGATTATCCTCCAGATAACGTTTATCAGATTCCATTAGTAAATAAAAAAGTTTTGGGGTTAATGAAGGATGAAGCAAATGGTAAAATTATGACACATTTTGTGGGGTTGAGGTCGAAAATGTATTCATATAAAATTCAAGGTGTTCAAAAATGTATGAAAAAAGCAAAAGGTGTAAAGTCTTGTATTGTCAAGAACAAAATTACTTTTGATGATTATGTAAAATGTTTAAAAGAAAATGTTGAAAAAATTGTTAACCAATGCACAATCCGCTCAGTAAAGCATTCCGTTTATAGCACTGAACAAACTAAATTAGCCCTAAATGCCCTAGATGATAAACGCTGTTTGATTGATAATAGTCACGACACCCTCCCATGGGGCCACTATAGTTTACAAGATATTGTTGATAGTTGACGAAATAAAACATTTTTTATGATAACATTTTTTTATTCATCATAAGGCGGCGACAGCGGTCACATACAATTAAGCCCTAAGTACTCGGTGGAATTGATTCATTACACTTTAATGAATTTGAACTATATGATGAGGAATTCGGCGGTACAGAAGTATGAATGTCTATGGATTTTTTACAAAAACAAAATACGTGTTTGCAATCTGGACAGCATACTGAGCCGCTAACACCACCGCCGCCGCCGCCGCCATTTCTATAAACATGTCTATGGGAGTCCTGAAATAAGACCAATTATTGTTTGATGGTGAAAACGATTCTGGTGCGGGGGCTGGTTCTACACACATACGATAGGTGGTTGAGCTCTGAATCCTACAAGGTGTTAAATCACTGATAATCTCAATTGAAAAAAATTAAATCACACTAACCATGTTTATTCATCCCAACTGTGATCTACCATGTTGGGGTTATCATGTTGGGGTGCCGGCCAGGGTTCCCCCTCGGGCTGATACCGCGGCTCACAAGTCCGCAAATGCGCAGCCATTTTCTCCTTTGTTGGAAAATAATGGTGTGGCCTATTCGGACATTGGAGCCATGATGGATGTTGTGCCCTTGACTCATCAATTTTTAGCCAATCAATCCATTATTAACAATTAATTTTTCTCAGTTTGATGGTCAAGAGTCATTATGATTGGTTGATATGCAAATAAACGTTTCTTGTACATTTGAATCCACTTGTATATACAAGGTATTGTTAAAAAGGCGCTCAGAAACAATACTTTTGCTGGAAGTCCTGTTGTCATTGCTAATTTTTATACTAATGGATATATCGTGGCAATATTTATGTGTTCTAGTGTTCTTGTTTTCTTGTTGTCTTGTTTTCTTGTGTTCTAGTGTTCTTGTTTTCTTGTTTTCTTGTTGTCTTGTTTTCTTGTTTTCATGTTTTCTTGTGTTCTTGTTTTCTTGTTTTCTTGTGTTCTAGTGTTCTTGTTTTCTTGTTTTCTTGTGTTCTAGTGTTCTTGTTTTCATGTTTTCTTGTGTTCTTGTGTTCTTGTTTTCTTGTTTTCTTGTGTTCTTGTTTTCTTGTTTTCATGTTTTCTTGTGTTCTTGTTTTCATGTTTTCTTGTGTTCTTGTTTTCTTGTTTTCTTGTTTTCTTGTGTTCTAGTGTTCTTGTTTTCATGTTTTCTTGTGTTCTTGTTTTCTTGTTTTCTTGTGTTCTTGTGTTCTTGTGTTCTTGTTTTCATGTTTTCATGTTTTCTTGTTTTCTTGTGTTCTTGTGTTCTTGTTTTCTTGTTTTCTTGTTGTCTTGTGTTCTAGTGTTCTTGTTTTCATGTTTTCTTGTGTTCTTGTTTTCTTGTTTTCTTGTGTTCTTGTGTTCTTGTTTTCTTGTTTTCTTGTGTTCTTGTGTTCTTGTTTTCTTGTTTTCTTGTTTTCTTGTTTTCTAGTTTTCTTGTTTTCTTGTGTTCTTGTGTTCTTGTTTTCTTGTTTTCTTGTGTTCTTGTTTTCTTGTTTTCATGTTTTCTTGTGTTCTTGTTTTCTTGTTTTCTTGTTTTCTTGTGTTCTAGTGTTCTTGTTTTCTTGTGTTCTTGTTTTCATGTTTTCTTGTCTGTGTTCTTGTTTTCTTGTTTTCTTGTGTTCTTGTGTTCTTGTTTTCATGTTTTCATGTTTCTTGTTTTCTTGTGTTCTTGTTTTCTTGTTTCTTGTTGTCTTGTTTTCTTGTTTTCTTGTGTTCTTGTGTCTTGTGTTCTTGTGTTCTTGTTTTCTTGTTGTCTTGTTTCTTGTTTTCTTGTTTTCTTGTGTTCTAGTGTTCTTGTTTTCTTGTTTTCTTGTGTTCTTGTGTTCTTGTTTTCTTGTGTTCTTGTTTTCTTGTTTTCATGTTTTCTTGTGTTCTTGTTTTCTTGTTTTCTT
>CAUEHF010000103.1:0-15897 GCA_958502075.1 Orchestes rusci
GGTGAACATTTTTGATTTCAAACTCATTATCCACAATTTTTCCCCTTCTTGTATTATTATTTGTTTCGAATTCAACTCTCAAAACAAAACAGTATATCCTGCTTGAAGTGTTTCTTTGTGATGAGAACAATCACTGTGATTGGACACTTATTTTTGAGGGTTGAAAATTTGTGAATACGTACCTGTAAATATTTATAAAAAGGCGTTTGAAATAAAATAAAAAATGTAATCAAAAATGTGATTTATTCAATCAATAAACATGTTTTATACAAATTATAAACATTAGTAAGTGCACACATTGCAGGTGATGATAAATGGTATAGAAAATGTGTTTTTTCATAACTAAAATATATCTAGGTATAATATCCTTTTTTATTGTTGAATATGGCTACATTTCATCTAAATCTGTTTGTTGGTTTGTGTAGGTAGCTCATCCACCACATCTTCATTGATAGTACTCATTATTGAACTGTTTTATTTTCAATCACTACGGGGCATTTTATTTGTAATTCACCATAAAATTCTGTTATTTTACTATCCGTTTCACGTCTAAACGCTATCAAATCACCTTTCTTAATAGATCTATTTTCCAGCTTTCCTGCTTTTCCATTAACCAACATGGAAACGTCTTTTTTAGGATATTCACCGAATAAAATGATTCCTTTTTCAAATGGGAAACGGTATGAAGTTCTTCCATCTTGCATCAACACGAATTTTTTTTCTGTTTGTGTATAGCGACCAATAAATGGTAAAACCATTACATAAGATAAATTAACCTCAGAAAAATTAAATAACTTGATATTGTTTTCTGTTTCATCTCTCTTGAATAAATGAGAACCGAACTTGTTGAGTGACATTTTCGGATTGATTCGTTTTACGTATTTGAGGATGTATTTATGCAATTACTTTAGCTTCACGTAACTCTTCGATTATTGATAGTATTTCATTATTATGACCAGTATGACCAGCTCTCATGGAAGCTGTTATTAGTCTCAATCTATCAACAAGTTCGTTGATATTATCCCAATAAACATAATCTATATCGTTTTTATTGATATTCCACAACCCCTTTCCCGTTCGCATTCTGGTTATTGGAGGTTTTAGTTTCTTTAAAAAACGAGAATATAATGGTTTGATGTGTCGTGTTTTTGTTATGCCATGTTTTTGTAGGTATGGTCCTATTATAGTTATATATTTTGACGATCCATTTCCCTGCACACGTTCATTTGGATCATTATTTCTTCGATATGCATTGGTTTTAGCTAAAATATCCATATAATTATCCAAATCCTCATCTTCATAGTCTTTAGGATATTTTTTAAATAGTAATTCATACAATCCTTTTGTACCATCATAAATTTTTCCATCTACTTTCACATTTTTTCCAATAATTTCTACAAATTTAAGTGTGGTCCCCAAATAGAATTTATCAGTATCTATGTCATGTACTATTCCATAATGATGATCAAAATTATGTTCAGTATCCTTCACACTAGCATCAATATAATCTCTTGGTAGTGGATCAAAACTTTTTAACCATATTTCATATGGTTGCGTGTCGATTAAATTTTGAACCGATTGCCTTGACTGTTCCAATATATCTGAAAGATTTTGATTTTCCGAGCTTTCGAAGGGGTTGGTTTGAGCTATAACACTAGTTTCTAGTATAGTTGGTAACTGACTACGTTCTTGTATAGTATTAGGTAACTGACTAGGTTCTTGTATAGATGGTAACTGGCTAACAGACGCAAAGCTTGTATCAAAAAATGATGGTATTTCCATCGGTAGAATAGGAGTTCTACCAGTTCTTGTAGGTCTTGTAGGTGTTGATGTCTCATAAAATAATCTTGAAAAACTTGGTTTAGGTTTTAATGGTGTTGTGTGAAACATAGAAGTTTCAGGTTCTTCTTCTTCTTCTTTGAATTCTTCCTTTATGTTGAAAGGTTCATTTATTTTGGAAATGAGTTGTTGTAGCGGTTGAGTTATTGGTTTGTAAGCTTGCTCTAGTTGTGATTGTGTAGTGGTCATAGCTAATTTTAGACTATTATATTTATCCTTGACAGCTTTTCTTGACTTCATCAATTCCTCAGCCAACCGCTTATCCATTTTATAGATATATGAATGAATCAAAATTTTTCCTATATCTTCCGCAATTCAGTTCACAATCTTTATCAATAACCAGAAAATTATAAGGTTCTTTCCAACAGTGTGCGCAGAGTTGCTTCAATTGCTCAAATGACATATCCAGCATACAATGATCATTATATATATGATTCAAATTCATAGAATCCTGCTTGAATAAAATTAGCAAATTAGCGTTCTCACGTATAAGTCTTTTCTGAATTGATGAATAACCTTGAAAAATAAAAAAGCAGTCTGTATTTTTATGTCTCGAATGTGTGAAATAGTCCCTTATTATAGTTTGTGTTCCACATGGTATATCATCAAATATGATGACCGATTCTGGTGCTATTTCATGAGGAGGAATGATATTTTCATCGCTCTCATACTCGAAATATCCAATCTCTTCCATGGGTGCCAATAGTTGTCTTAAATATTCATACTTTGGCTGTTGTAATGATTTGGAATAAAGGTACACGTTTGCAAATCTTATTCCATTTGGATGCTCAAGTAAAGCCAACATCACGTTGGTTTTACCTGAACCAGATGGTCCAACAATGAGACATCTTTTCGATTCCCCACCAAATAAATCGCCATGTTTTTGAATTGGTTTCGTAAAATCCTTCACATCATGGTTTGTGATGGGTAAGGAAAACGATTGTTTTTCTATCCGCATTCTAGATATCAATAAACAGAATTGTTTTTTGCAAAAGTATTTATACATTTATCAGATGGACATATTGATCAGATAGCATGAAATCGATAGACAATCGTGTTGCAAATTTTTAAACTGAAAATAGTATTTAAATGATACACACAAACCTCTATAGGTATAAAATGATTGTACACGCTTCACGAAAGTACACTTCCTCCAAACACTCCAAGAGGGAAGGTCGAGGTTTAATAAACACTCTGATTAATAGACTACCTGTTGAGCTTCATATTCCTGGCTATCAATTTTGTGGTCCTGGTACAAATTTAGAAGAAAGATTGAATAGGGGAGAAACTGGTATCAATCCATTGGATGCTGCGTGTCGAGAACACGATATCGCATACTCACAAACAACTGATTTACCTCAACGACATCGAGCGGATAAAGCTCTAGCAGATAAAGCTTGGCAGAGAGTTGGAGCAAAAGATTCCTCGGTAGGAGAAAGAATTGCTGCTCTAACAGTAAGTGGAATTATGAAAGGTAAACGGAAACTTGGAATGGGGATCAAGAGAACCGAAAGAAAAAAGAAAACACGAGTTATCAAACCCCCCAAAAAAATTGGTGGATTTCTTCCATTATTACTTCCAATTTTGGGTGCACTAGGAGCTTTAGGCGGTGGTGCAGCTGGAATAGCTAAGGCCGTTAATGATATTAAAGTATCAAAGGAGCAACTCGAAGAATTACATCGACACAATAAAGAAATGGAAAAACTTTCCAAGCAGGGTGGTGGATTATACATTAAACCCTACAAAGGAGGCACTATCAAGAAAAAAATCATAAAAAAAATCAAATAATATTTTCGCAGAGATCCCTTTCAAATAACGATATACTAAAATATGTGAAAATATTGAATATCTCACATTAAAGAGGTGTATTTATGTGTGACAACCTTCTCAAAAAAATTTAAAGTGAAGGAATGTGGTATTTTGAATCTAGAAAGTTAACAAAATCATGGAACTCATTGTACTGCATACATAATAAATGAAAATTAAGCGTTTTATTTTGATGGTTATGGAAACTTGAGACCACCTATCAAACTCGTTAATTATTTGAGAACTCATTACAAAGTCCATGAATCCTGGTATTCGTATGAAACAATCATTGCAATAGACATGCAGGGCTTCAATTTGGCAGAAGATTTCAAAATCAAGGAGCTGTCAATCACAAATAGCCTTCAATCTAGTCATTTTCTTTTCTGAGAACATGTGTATTACAACTGCTTGACTATTTTTGTCAAAGGATTATAGCTTAATAATTTATCATGTAAAAATCAGACAATATACTGATGAATCCTTCTTGTATTATTATTTGTTTCGAATTCAACTCTCAAAACAAAGCAGTATATCCTGCTTGAAGTGTTTCTTTGTGATGAGAACAATCACTGTGTGTGTGTGATTGGACACAACAAGAAAACAAGAAAACAAGAAAACAAGAACACAAGAAAACATGAAAACAAGAAAACAAGAACACAAGAAAACAAGAACACAAGAACACAAGACAAGAAAACATGAAAACATGAAAACAAGAACACAAGAACACAAGAAAACAAGAACACAAGAAAACATGAAAACAAGAAAACAAGAACACAAGAAAACATGAAAACAAGAACACTAGAACACAAGAAAACAAGAAAACAAGAACACTAGAACACAAGAAAACAAGAAAACAAGAAAACAAGAACACAAGAAAACATGAAAACAAGAACACAAGAAAACATGAAAACAAGAACACTAGAACACAAGAAAACAAGAAAACAAGAACACAAGAACACAAGAAAACAAGGAAACAAGAACACAAGAAAACATGAAAACAAGAACACTAGAACACAAGAAAACAAGGAAACAAGAACACAAGAAAACATGAAAACAAGAACACTAGAACACAAGAAAACAAGAAAACAAGAACACTAGAACACAAGAAAACAAGAACACAAGAAAACATGAAAACAAGAAAACAAGACAACAAGAAAACAAGAAAACAAGAACACTAGAACACAAGAAAACAAGACAACAAGAAAACAAGAACACTAGAACACATAAATATTGCCACGATATATCCCTTAGTATAAAAATTAGCAATGACAACAGGACTTCCAGCAAAAGTATTGTTTCTGAGCGCCTTTTTAACAATACCTTGTATATACAAGTGGATTCAAATATACAAGAAACGTTTATTTGCATATCAACCAATCATAATGACTCTTGACCATCAAACTGAGAAAAATTAATTGTTAATAATGGATTGATTGGCTAAAAATTGATGAGTCAATTAAAAATTTGTCATATTTAGCTTTTAAGTTAAGACTTTATTTTGTAGATGAAAATTTTAAACCAACAAACTGGAATGTACTTATTGATTCGTTTGAATGTAAAAATCATATAGAATTCGCTATTATATCAATCTTTGCATTCATTTTTTGTATCATGCTACCCATTCTAGGAGTATATTTGTATAGAAATAAAAGAATTATCTACTAGCAAGTGTTTTTTATTGAATTACAAGATATTACAATACATTATTTTTCATAACCCATGAATTATGTGAATTATTCATGCCCAACCATTTAACATAAACTTTATTTCCCTTCCGTCTTAGAATCTTTTCTACCAAATACACGTCAGGATGTTTAACTTTTTGCAACTCCTCCTTATAAAATGCACCCTGTATCTCTTCACCTCTATGATCCTCCAATATGTAGGTTGTTGGATTTGTGATTTTTATTTTTTTAATCACAAAGATTTCATTTGACCAGTTAGGTGTATACCCTTTTGAAAACATCTCACGAAACTTACTTATTCGCACATAGTCTCCCTTTTCATATTTGGAAGGATTCACTGTTTTTATGCGACCATAAACTTTTGATAGTAGGTGCTTCTCATGTTCCTTAGATACTTGTATAGGTTTCATTCCAATAACAGAATGTTTGGTATTATTGTATTCTGATACTATCTCAGGTAATATTTTTAACCATTTATAGTTTCCCTGCAAACTGAATTTTTTCCACATTCTGTTTTTCAATGTTCTGTTCACCCTCTCTACGATGCTAGCTTTCATATTGGAAAATGTTGAGTAGTGATTGATGTTGAATTTTTTCATCAAATCTTGGAACTCTGTATTATAGAATTCCTTTCCCTGATCAGTCTGCAGATTTTTAGGGGGTGTTTTTACACTGTTTAAAATTAATTTCATGGCTGTGGTTACATCTTTAGCAGTCTTTGTTTTGACAGGAATTGCCCAAACAAATTTTGAAAACACATTAATTATAACCAGAATATATCTATATCCTTTGTTTATTTTTGAATATGGTTGCATTTCAACTAAATCTGCTTGAAAAAGATCATTGATCCCCTTTACAATTACTGCTCTTCTTTTAAAAAATCTTCTGGCTGGTTTGTGTAGCTCACTCACCACATCTTCTTTGATAGTATTCATTATTGAACTGTTTTATTTTCAATCAATACAGAACCTTTTATTTGTAAGTCACCATAAAATTCTCATACTAAATGGTTAGATAAGCGAAGCTTCAATTCTGGAGAAATACTGAACATCATTTAGAGAAATAGATGGTTTATATAATTATTTGAGAACATGCGAATTACAACTGCTTGACTATTTTTGTCAAAGGATTATAGCTTAATAATTTATCATGTAAAAATCAGACAATATACTGATGAATCCTTCTTGTATTATTATTTGTTTCAAATTCAACTCTCAAAACAAAGCAGTATATCCTGCTTGAAGTGTTTCTTTGTGATGAGAACAACCACTGTGTGTGATTCGACACTTATTTTTGAGGGTTGAAAATTTGTGAATACCTACCTGTAAATATTTATAAAAAGGTGTTTGAAATAAAATAAAAAATGTAATCAAAAATGTGATTTATTCAATCATTAAACATGTTTTATACAAATTAAAAACATTAGTAAGTGCACACATTGCGGGTGATGATAAATGGTATAGACAATGTGGTTTTTCCAACGATAAAGGTGGTTTGTCATCAAGTTCGATAACGGGCTTCGATGAATATTTCCCAATGTATTGCGCCTTTTCTTTTCCTTTCACGTACACATGATCCACGTTTCTTGTTATGTTTTTCACAATGTCGGAAAACTTATGTGATTGCGTAAATCCTTCATTCCATGAAATACAATGATGATTTTTCATCAACCAGTTTGCTTGTTTACGCAGTTCTGGAGGCAAGTGTTCCATAGAAAAGGGGCATCTAAATATATAATGACATATTTTTTCTCCATCATAGGCAGCCAGTTCTTTAGGAATAAATTTTTTGTTTTCAATTATAAATCCTTGTACATCCAAAACGAGTAGTTTCATATTTTCAATTGTGAGAATTTCACCATCATCTGCTATTCACCACTATAATCTTGAATTTGTTTTTCAATTCTTTCGATCTCTTTAAATGGTAAGATAAGCAGAGCTTCAATTCTTGAGACATACTGAACATCATTTAGAGAAATAAAATGGTTTATATAATTATTTGAGAACATGCGTATTACAATTGCTTGACTATTTTTGTTAAAGGATTGTAGCTAAATAATTTATCATGTAAAATCAGACAATATACTGATGTATCCTTTTTTGTATTATTATTTGTCTCGAATTCAACTCTCAAAACAACAGTACCTGTTTGAAGTGTTTCTTTCTGGTGGGAACAATCAATATGTGCGATTGGACACTTATTTTTAAAGTTTTGAGGGTTGAAAATTGGTTCGTTTGGTATATCATAGTAGGAATTTTTAAAGTTTGCAAACATTTCATAGAGAGCTGAAAACTTGTTATCATTGAAATTCAAATACAAATCATGATATGGATATCTTTCAGAATTCAAAAATACTCTAATATTTGAGAGATTTATATTATCGAATTGACTAGCATCTTTCATGATGTGTCCTTTTCTATTTTCTTGAAAACCAATTATTATATGACGAGGTGCTTCAAGTTTACTACTTGTTTTAACAGGCCAAGTATGACGGGTCGCTTCAGGTAGTGAGGAATATTCAACAATTTCCCAACTACGAAATCCAAGTAACAGATCTTTATTTGTTTCAAGAATTTGTGTTAAAGCTAGTTGTTGTGGTATATCAACTTGAATATGAGGTACTTTCCAATAGATCTTGTCAAATGTAACTTTTGGATTTTCCGCTTCGGGTGACGGATTTTGCATATCTTCAACATATAAAACTGCATCAACATCATCGCTGGCTCGGATCAAAACCAGTTCTTGTTTCATATTCAAGATAATTTTTTTATAGTCTTCAAAAAATCCCATCAACATTTTCAAAGGTATAGATACATTAAATTTTCCTTTATCATCAACTAAAATGTTTTCCTTTTCATCTCTATTTGGAAACCATCCAGCATTTTGCAGCTTTAGACTTTCATTTGTATTATATGAAAGATAACCCTTCAAGGTTGAAGCTAAACCAACATTTCTTACGGAATCTATAGTAACTCCATTAAGTTCATAGCGAATTTCTCGAAACAAATAAGCTATACCATTGTTGACAAATTGTAATTTTTTAGAATAGGCACCCTTATTGTTGGTCAAGGTACCTTCAATGTAAAGATGACTCCCTGAAGGTAGTGTGTATATATCAAGTTCTTGAACAGGTATGCGAATTTCATCATTGTATTCAAATTTTGAAGAGACAAACGGTTGATATGAATGAAGCTCAGAGCTTATTATTGAATTATCTACATATAATTTTTCATCAACGTTTAATATATCCATTATTTCAATACTTTTAACCCCAGAGATATAAGAAATTGGTGATTTTGTGATGTTAACTTGCTGGAGTCTCGTCTTGGGCTGGTTTCTTGTGATGTTAACTGGTTGGAGTTTCGTCTTGGACTGGTTTCTATAGACAGCTTCTCCCTTTTATATGGCGATTGTTTGAAATAGCGATAGTTGTATTTAATAACCATAATATTTTCTAATGTTTAAGATGTAATCGAACTGTTATGGTCTCGTTTCGGAAATTAATCAAATCACCGTCTTGATCTACTATTTTAACAGTGATGTTGTTGATTGTCTTGACGCTGATGGGGAAATAAAGTATTGGTAATGGTGATTCCACTATTTTATACCCTGGAGGAACAGAAGGAAAAAACTGATGAATTATATGAACGGGTAGACCATTACTATATGATCCAATGCAAATGTCGCAATCAACACAAATTGCATTAACTTTAAATATATTAACAACTTCATCCGATTCAGAAAATTCATTTGATGCAATTTTTCGTTTCTTAAAACCCAATATTTTCGCTATGGAGTCACTTGGTGTGAAATCTATTTCCTTTGTGCAATAAAGCTGACATTTTAATGTATTGGGGTTTGCTTTCATCTTAAACCCAACTTTTTCTCCAAAAATGTCATCAATTACAGAATTAATATATGTTTCAATATCTTTTAAATCGTAAGTTCCTTCTGGAATTGTGATAACTTTATCCGCTACATATATTTTATTGCTACCCGGTTGTATGTTAGGTATACTCATAAACGATTCAAAATCAGCCAACCCCAAAAAATATTCTTTATTTTCATCCAAAAATATGGGTGGATTGAATTCTGCTTTCAACACAGAAGTATTTCCCGTTATTGTTATAGTTCTAGTCATGATGACACTCTCAACGCTACTGATGGTTCTCGATCATGTCATATTATTATATAGAAATTCGATTGACAATTGTCCACAATTATTTGCATTGAATTTTCGTACTGATATATTGGTTCTGAAAAAATGAATAAAATTGAAATGAGATAATTTTACATGGATAAATATCAAACTATAGTTTCCTGCAGACCATGAGGCGTCAGTTATTGATAAGAACACCGCGCATTCGAGCTAAATTTAGAACTATTGATAAGAGGAGTGTGACGTGAAAACCACATGCTGTCTACTGGTGATAAGAATACCGCGTGCTGAGACTCGTTTGTTACTGATAAGAGAACCGTGCATTCGAGCTAAATTTAGAACTGAACGATGATAACACTTACCCACAATATTCAATTTCTTCAAGCATGAACTGTTCATAAAATGTAATGTCATCCCAAACCCCCCACCCCCACCCCCACCAACGGTCACACCGCCCACCGACGGATGACGTCACGCGCACGTGGTCGCAAAGACCCCCACACCCCACCTCAACCCCCACACAACACGCCGACGACGGATGACGTCACGCGCACGTGGCGCCACCTAGCGGCCATTTTGGAAAATGGTTCAGAGGTCGCGAAGACCCCCACACAACACGCCGACGACGGATGACGTCACGCGCACGTGGCGCCACCTAGCAGCCATTTTGGGAAATGGTCCAGAGGTCGCGAAGACCCCCACACCCCACCCCAACCCCCACACAACACGCCGACGACGGATGACGTCACGCGCACGTGGTGACGGTCGCGCTATCGTGGCGCCACCGTATCGTGGCGCCACCTAGCGGGCATTTTGGGAAATGGTCCAGAACCGGCACAGCCCTTACTACTGATTGACCGTTCATGAGATATTTAAGAAAAACTTAAAATTATCGTTTTTTTGTCGTAACTTGGAAATTTTCAGGTTCATCGAAAAACTCCAGAAGACACTTTTTCTAGAGAATTTAAAAATCTATAAACTTCTTCTTTCTCACGTTTGGGCTACGATTGACCGTTCATGCGATATTTAAGAAAAACTTAAAATTATCGTTTTTTTGTCGTATTTTGGAAATTTTCAGGTTCATCGAATAACTCCAAGACACTTTTTGTAGAGAATTTAAAAATCTATAAACTTCTTTTTTTCTCACTTTTGGGCTACGATTGACCGTTCATGAGATATTTAAGAAAAACTTAAAATTATCGTTTTTTTGTCGTAACTTGGAAATTTTCAGGTTCATCGAAAAACTCCAAAAGACACTTTTTGTAGAGAATTTAAAAATCTATAAACTTCTTTTTTTCTCACTTTTGGGCTACGATTGACCGTTCATGAGATATTTAAGAAAAACTTAAAATTATCGTTTTTTTGTCGTAACTTGGAAATTTTCAGGTTCATCGAAAAACTCCAAAAGACACTTTTTGTAGAGAATTTAAAAATCTATAATCTTCTTCTTTCTCACTTTTGAGCTACGATTGACCGTTCATGAGATATTTAAGAAAAACTTAAAATTATCGTTTTTTTGTCGTAACTTGGAAATTTTCAGGTTCATCGAAAAACTCCAAAAGACACTTTTTGTAGAGAATTTAAAAATCTATAAACTTCTTCTTTCTCACTTTTGGGCTACGATTGACCGTTCATGAGATATTTAAGAAAAACTTAAAATTATCGTTTTTTTGTCGTAACTTGGAAATTTTCAGGTTCATCGAAAAACTCCAAAAGACACTTTTTGTAGAGAATTTAAAAATCTATAAACTTCTTTTTTTCTCACTTTTGGGCTACGATTGACCGTTCATGAGATATTTAAGAAAAACTTAAAATTATCGTTTTTTTGTCGTAACTTGGAAATTTTCAGGTTCATCGAAAAACTCCAAAAGACACTTTTTGTAGAGAATTTAAAAATCTATAATCTTCTTCTTTCTCACTTTTGAGCTACGATTGACCGTTCATGAGATATTTAAGAAAAACTTAAAATTATCGTTTTTTTGTCGTAACTTGGAAATTTTCAGGTTCATCGAAAAACTCCAAAAGACACTTTTTGTAGAGAATTTAAAAATCTATAAACTTCTTCTTTCTCACTTTTGGGCTACGATTGACCGTTCATGAGATATTTAAGAAAAACTTAAAATTATCGTTTTTTTGTCGTAACTTGGAAATTTTCAGGTTCATCGAAAAACTCCAAAAGACACTTTTTGTAGAGAATTTAAAAATCTATAAACTTCTTCTTTCTCACTTTTGGGCTACGATTGACCGTTCATGAGATATTTAAGAAAAACTTAAAATTATCGTTTTTTTGTCGTAACTTGGAAATTTTCAGGTTCATCTAAAAACTCCAAAAGACACTTTTTCTAGAGAATTTAAAAATCTATAAACTTCTTCTTTCTCACTTTTGGGCTACGATTGACCGTTCATGAGATATTTAAGAAAAACCCTGAGAAAAACTTAAAATTATCGTTTTTTTGTCGTAACTTGGAAATTTTCAGGTTCATCGAAAAACTCCAAAAGACACTTTTTGTAGAGAATTTAAAAACCTATAAACTTCTTCTTTCTCACTTTTGGGCTACGATTGACCGTTCATGAGATATTTAAGAAAAACCCTGAGAAAAACTTAAAATTATCGTTTTTTGTCGTATTTTGGAAATTTTCAGGTTCATCGAATAACTCCAAGACACTTTTTGTAGAGAATTCAAAAATCTATAATCTTCTTCTTTCTCACTTTTGGGCTACGATTGACCGTTCATGAGATATTTAAGAAAAACTTAAAATTATCGTTTTTTTGTCGTAACTTGGAAATTTTCAGGTTCATCGAAAAACTCCAAAAGACACTTTTTGTAGAGAATTTAAAAATCTATAAACTTCTTCTTTCTCACTTTTGGGCTACGATTGACCGTTCATGAGATATTTAAGAAAAACTTAAAATTATCGTTTTTTTGTCGTAACTTGGAAATTTTCAGGTTCATCTAAAAACTCCAAAAGACACTTTTTCTAGAGAATTTAAAAATCTATAAACTTCTTCTTTCTCACGTTTGGGCTACGATTGACCGTTCATGCGATATTTAAGAAAAACTTAAAATTATCGTTTTTTTGTCGTATTTTGGAAATTTTCAGGTTCATCGAATAACTCCAAGACACTTTTTGTAGAGAATTTAAAAATCTATAATCTTCTTCTTTCTCACTTTTGGGCTACGATTGACCGTTCATGAGATATTTAAGAAAAACTTAAAATTATCGTTTTTTTGTCGTAACTTGGAAATTTTCAGGTTCATCGAAAAACTCCAAAAGACACTTTTTGTAGAGAATTTAAAAATCTTTAAACTTTTCTTTCTCACTTTTGGGCTACGATTGACCGTTCATGAGATATTTAAGACAAACTTAAAATTATCGTTTTTTTGTCGTAACTTGGAAATTTTCAGGTTCATCGAAAAACTCCAGAAGACACTTTTTCTAGAGAATTTAAAAATCTATAAACTTCTTCTTTCTCACGTTTGGGCTACGATTGACCGTTCATGCGATATTTAAGAAAAACTTAAAATTATCGTTTTTTTGTCGTAACTTGGAAATTTTCAGGTTCATCGAAAAACTCCAAAAGACACTTTTTGTAGAGAATTTAAAAATCTATAAACTTCTTTTTTCTCACTTTTGGGCTACGATTGACCGTTCATGAGATATTTAAGAAAAACTTAAAATTATCGTTTTTTTGTCGTAACTTGGAAATTTTCAGGTTCATCGAAAAACTCCAAAAGACACTTTTTGTAGAGAATTTAAAAATCTATAAACTTCTTCTTTCTCACTTTTGGGCTACGATTGACCGTTCATGAGATATTTAAGAAAAACTTAAAATTATCGTTTTTTTGTCGTAACTTGGAAATTTTCAGGTTCATCTAAAAACTCCAAAAGACACTTTTTCTAGAGAATTTAAAAATCTATAAACTTCTTCTTTCTCACTTTTGGGCTACGATTGACCGTTCATGAGATATTTAAGAAAAACCCTGAGAAAAACTTAAAATTATCGTTTTTTTGTCGTAACTTGGAAATTTTCAGGTTCATCGAAAAACTCCAAAAGACACTTTTTGTAGAGAATTTAAAAACCTATAAACTTCTTCTTTCTCACTTTTGGGCTATGATTGACCGTTCATGAGATATTTAAGAAAAACCCTGAGAAAAACTTAAAATTATCGTTTTTTGTCGTATTTTGGAAATTTTCAGGTTCATCGAATAACTCCAAGACACTTTTTGTAGAGAATTCAAAAATCTATAATCTTCTTCTTTCTCACTTTTGGGCTACGATTGACCGTTCATGAGATATTTAAGAAAAACTTAAAATTATCGTTTTTTTGTCGTAACTTGGAAATTTTCAGGTTCATCGAAAAACTCCAAAAGACACTTTTTGTAGAGAATTTAAAAATCTATAAACTTCTTCTTTCTCACTTTTGGGCTACGATTGACCGTTCATGAGATATTTAAGAAAAACTTAAAATTATCGTTTTTTTGTCGTAACTTGGAAATTTTCAGGTTCATCGAAAAACTCCAAAAGACACTTTTTGTAGAGAATTTAAAAATCTATAAACTTCTTCTTTCTCACTTTTGGGCTACGATTGACCGTTCATGAGATATTTAAGAAAAACTTAAAATTATCGTTTTTTTGTCGTAACTTGGAAATTTTCAGGTTCATCTAAAAACTCCAAAAGACACTTTTTCTAGAGAATTTAAAAATCTATAAACTTCTTCTTTCTCACTTTTGGGCTACGATTGACCGTTCATGAGATATTTAAGAAAAACCCTGAGAAAAACTTAAAATTATCGTTTTTTTGTCGTAACTTGGAAATTTTCAGGTTCATCGAAAAACTCCAAAAGACACTTTTTGTAGAGAATTTAAAAACCTATAAACTTCTTCTTTCTCACTTTTGGGCTACGATTGACCGTTCATGAGATATTTAAGAAAAACCCTGAGAAAAACTTAAAATTATCGTTTTTTGTCGTATTTTGGAAATTTTCAGGTTCATCGAATAACTCCAAGACACTTTTTGTAGAGAATTCAAAAATCTATAATCTTCTTCTTTCTCACTTTTGGGCTACGATTGACCGTTCATGAGATATTTAAGAAAAACTTAAAATTATCGTTTTTTTGTCGTAACTTGGAAATTTTCAGGTTCATCGAAAAACTCCAAAAGACACTTTTTGTAGAGAATTTAAAAATCTATAAACTTCTTCTTTCTCACTTTTGGGCTACGATTGACCGTTCATGAGATATTTAAGAAAAACTTAAAATTATCGTTTTTTTGTCGTAACTTGGAAATTTTCAGGTTCATCTAAAAACTCCAAAAGACACTTTTTCTAGAGAATTTAAAAATCTATAAACTTCTTCTTTCTCACGTTTGGGCTACGATTGACCGTTCATGCGATATTTAAGAAAAACTTAAAATTATCGTTTTTTTGTCGTATTTTGGAAATTTTCAGGTTCATCGAATAACTCCAAGACACTTTTTGTAGAGAATTTAAAAATCTATAATCTTCTTCTTTCTCACTTTTGGGCTACGATTGACCGTTCATGAGATATTTAAGAAAAACTTAAAATTATCGTTTTTTTGTCGTAACTTGGAAATTTTCAGGTTCATCGAAAAACTCCAAAAGACACTTTTTGTAGAGAATTTAAAAATCTATAAACTTCTTTTTTTCTCACTTTTGGGCTACGATTGACCGTTCATGAGATATTTAAGAAAAACTTAAAATTATCGTTTTTTTGTCGTAACTTGGAAATTTTCAGGTTCATCGAAAAACTCCAAAAGACACTTTTTGTAGAGAATTTAAAAATCTATAATCTTCTTCTTTCTCACTTTTGAGCTACGATTGACCGTTCATGAGATATTTAAGAAAAACTTAAAATTATCGTTTTTTTGTCGTAACTTGGAAATTTTCAGGTTCATCGAAAAACTCCAAAAGACACTTTTTGTAGAGAATTTAAAAATCTATAAACTTCTTCTTTCTCACTTTTGGGCTACGATTGACCGTTCATGAGATATTTAAGAAAAACTTAAAATTATCGTTTTTTTGTCGTAACTTGGAAATTTTCAGGTTCATCGAAAAACTCCAAAAGACACTTTTTGTAGAGAATTTAAAAATCTATAAACTTCTTTTTTTCTCACTTTTGGGCTACGATTGACCGTTCATGAGATATTTAAGAAAAACTTAAAATTATCGTTTTTTTGTCGTAACTTGGAAATTTTCAGGTTCATCGAAAAACTCCAAAAGACACTTTTTGTAGAGAATTTAAAAATCTATAATCTTCTTCTTTCTCACTTTTGAGCTACGATTGACCGTTCATGAGATATTTAAGAAAAACTTAAAATTATCGTTTTTTTGTCGTAACTTGGAAATTTTCAGGTTCATCGAAAAACTCCAAAAGACACTTTTTGT
>CAUEHF010000104.1:0-32798 GCA_958502075.1 Orchestes rusci
GTCACCGTTGCTATGTACAAGGACGTTTACGTGGAAAAAAGTCAAGAACTGCTTAACGACAATAAAAATTATCTTAAGTTGAATCGTGACCCGACTTGTACACTCCAACAAAAGGCGAATAGAATCATTAGAGAACTGAGGACCGAAGGCCTTATTGACGCAATACAATGTACTAAGATGTCAACTTATGACACGTTAGCACCTAGATTCTATACATTACCCAAAATTCATAAACAAACTTTGTCCGTAAGACCTATCGTCTCTTCTATTGATTCTCCGAATGGCTCTTTAGCAAGTTACCTTACCAATATATTAAGCCTAGCATATGACACGAACAATGATTATTATGTCGGTGATTCTTTTGCATTCAGCACCTTTATCAATAATTTTCAATTGCCAGATGGTTATGTGATTGTGAGTTTTGATGTTGTTTCTCTATTTACAAACCTTCCGTTTTCTACTATAATTGATTGCATCGAAAGGAAGTGGGATCATATATCACAATTTTGCAACTTAAACCTTGAGAAGTTCAAGCAAATTCTTCAATTCATTTCGATTCTAATTATCTGGTTTTTGAGGATCAATATTTCAAACAGATTTTTGGAACTCCTATGGGTTCAAAAATCTCACCAATTCTTGTCAATTATGTTCTTGATTTTTTGGTGAAGGAATGTCTAGATAGAATACCTTTTGAAATCACTTTTCTTAAGAGATATGTTGATGATTTGCTGTTAGCTGTCCCTGATGGTAAAACCAACGAGGGTACTAGAAGTTTTCAATGCATATAATGAACACATTCAGTTCACAGTAGAGGAAGAAATCAACAATGGTATTCCTTTCCTTGATATGCTAGTGGAGCGCACCCAACATAACACTTGATCACCAGTTGGTACAGAAAACCATACTGTTCTAATAGGTACATCAATTTCTCATCAGCTCACCCAATGAAAACTAAAAGTAACCTAGTACTAGGGATGAAAAACCGAGTCATAAAACTCTCACATCCAACCAAACAGACTGAAGCACTTCATCAACTGAAAATTATTTTATTGGAAAACTCTTACCCGTTAAATTTAGTTAATAAACTACTCTTCAGCACTCAACATCCAATCCCTCAGATGGATACAACTCCTCACCCAAATAATCAAGAGAATGACAATATCCAGTGTTTTCACTCCTTACCATACATTGAACATTTAACAGATAAACTTATGAACAAAGTCAAACAGGTTGATGTGAAGATAGCCAAAAAGCAATCAAAAACACTATCACAACTTTATTCAAAACTCAAAACACCTATAAAATTATTGGACAACAAAAACGTCGTTTATAGAATTCCTTGTGGTGGATGCGAAAAATCATACATTGGACATACCCGTCGATGCTTAAAAAATAGAATTATATCACACAAGAGCGATTGCAGAAGGAATGTTAGGTCTTGTGCATTGGCTGAGCATGTTGTGGACGAAGGCCACGACATAAACTGGGATGGTTCAGAAGTACTTGAGAGAGTCTCTTCTTATCATAAACGTATTTTCCTGGAAATGGTTCAGATCAACTTAGAAGATCACACATTAAACAAAAAGAGTGACACTCAAAACCTTAGTGCCATTTACAGCTACTTATTGAACGTCAAGAAACAAAGAATATTGAGTGAATTGGATAGACCGGCTCCTGATGGATAATCTAGCTTTTGTGATTTTATATAAAATTATTTATTTCTCCTTATTTTTCCTCTTATATTGAACAATAAATTAAACACTTGTTTGTTATCTTTCTAGATTTTAAGTCAGTTTGTTCATTTTTTAATTTGTACTCTTGCCAGAACCTGTTTTATTAATAATCATTCTTTCTACTTCTTTGTTGGAAACGTAGGTTTGTCCTATTTCACATTAATATACATTGATCGGAGTGCGTTGGACAAAGACACTGGGTGTTCTCTGTCTGATTTTCTTCCAAGAGCAGTCACTAAAGTCGTGGATAACATCATGTACCATGGTTTTTGTGATATTTTTTCGTGGCTCACCCACTGGTTGTCGAATGTACTCCGCTCGATTTTAGATCCTTTTCCTGCGTAGACCTCAACGAATAAACAACTATTTATATTGTTCAATGTTCAATTAAAAAAATCCTGTGTGTGACCAAAATGTAGCATGATGGTTTTTCTCACTTTCTCCAATGCGTACCTGTTTAACTTTCAATCCACATTGGTGAGTTATTATATACATTTTCTTTAGTTTTAGTACTAGCAAAAAAATTTATTTTTTCTAGATAGTCCTGATGAAGAGAAAAAAATACATCTCGAAAGCTTGACATACAATAAAGGGTTTTCACTCACACTTGAGGCCTCTAAACTAGACTGCATCCCCACTAGACTTAGCTTCTCTATATACAGGGTGTTTCCTAAAGATTGGTAAAAAATTCGTTGTGTGATTCCTGGGGTATTTTCATGAAAAAAAGTTCCTATAAACATTTGCCGAAAAATGCTTCCTAAGGGAGCTACGCCCCTTTAAATAGGGCACCCCGAAGACGGTTTTTCCTCAATATTTCCGAAACCTTACATACAAAAATCATGAAATTTGGTACATCATACAAACTTTTAATGCTGAATGAGAATTTGAGCTCAGAATTTCAAAATTTTAATCAGGGGCGTACCATACTGGCGGGGTTAAAGGTTAAAAGAATTAGAGGTTAGTGGGGATGCAGTCTTGTAGATTCTTCTTTACGAAGTGGCCATGAGGTAAAAGAAAAACCCTTTGAGGTTATGTCAAGCTTTCGAGATTTATTTGGTCTCTTCTTCAGGACTACTACAAAAATTACTTAAATTAGTACTACTAAAAGAATATTATTTAGAATGAAACTCACCACACGTGGGTTATATAAATGAACTGGAAGACAAACTCCACATATCGGAAAAACCGTAAAAATTTGCAGGAGCAAATCTCACTCAAAGATGCTTCATTGCCCGTGGTTGTGTGTAAAAAGGACAAAGGATCGGTACCAGCTACCCAATTCAGAGAAGTACGCAGGCGGAAACAGTTTTTTTGGTAACGCGTTAGTTTGTAAGTTGGTGTATGACATACGTTCTCATTGATTGGATGTGTGGTTCCGACCTGTTCCTGTGTAGGTGACTGAGATAGACAGTGATTATTCATGTTATGAATGGATCATATCGGAAAGCGGGCAATTACGCATGTACAATGATTTATAAACTGCTCTAAGATTGAAAAACATTATTTGGTACCGAAAAGTGAATACAATTTTAAATTTTATATATGGTGACATAAGGTTGGGTGGTATTGATCTATTTTATTTTACACTATTAAAAGTTGAGAACAAATGTAGAGATTTTATTTTGAAGTTATTTTTATTTTAATATTTTTACATAGTACCCAGGGCACAAACACTACTCGTCTGGGGCAGGACGGTCCATCAGAGTTTTAAGGTTGTCTTTGCTAAGTTTTAATAAATAACTGTAGATAGTGCTGAGGCCTTGTGTGTCACTCTTTTTGTTTAGGGTGAGGGGTTGTTCGAGGTAAATGTGACACATTTCTAAAAATGTCCTCATGTAGTAGGACTTTGCTTTATCTACGATCTCAGCACCATCCCAGTTAATTTGGTGGTTAAGTGTTAAATGATGTTCCGCCAATGCACAAGATGACACTTCCCTGGCACAATCAGACTTGTGAGATGTAATTCTGCCTTTAATTGAACGTGACGTATGACCTATATACGACAGTGTACAACTGCTGCATGGAATCTTATATATTACACAAGTATTTTCTTGAAAGTTTAGTTTAGTTTTAGGTTGAGAGTATAAGAGTGAAATTGTTTTGGTTTGTTTGTTGGCAAATACTATGTCTTCATCTTTAAATACATTTTTTAGATTTTGAGTTAGGCCATTAATGAACGGTAGAGAAAAATATTTTATTTGGGTGGTTTTAGGGTTTTGTTGCGTAATTACTTGTGAATTTATTGGATTGTTATTATCTTCTGACACATCCACGTTATCAACATTTTGTTGACTAGTACTAAATAAAATTTTGTTGATTAGACTTTCTGGGTACGAGTTGTCAAGAAAGATGTTTTTGAGTTTGTTTAAGGCTTGTTTTTTGGATGAGGGGTGAGAAAGTTTCGTCACTCTTGTTTTCATACCTTTGAGTAGGTTGATTTTGTTTTTTTTGGGGTGGTACGAGTTATAGCTGATGAATCGATTGGAACAGTACGGTTTTCTATACCAGGTTGTTTGTAATGAGTTATTTTGGGTCCTGGTTACTAGCATATCGAGAAAGGGGATACTATTCTCAGTTTCCTTTTCTGCAGTAGACTGGATATGCGTATTGTAACTGTAGAAAACCTGTAGAGCCGTTTCGACTTCACCTTCTGGTACCGCCAGTAACAAGTCATCAACATATCTCTTGACAAAAGGAATGTAAAAATTAATTTTATTGAGACACGCCTCCACCAAGATGTCGAGAACAAAATTGACTAAAATGGGTGAAATAGTGGATCCCATGGGTGTGCCGAAGATTTGTTTGAAATATAGGTCATTGAAGATTAGAAAGTTTGTTTGAAAAATGAATTCAATAATGTTTATAAAAGATTCGATGTCCATAGTGCAGTGTTGTTCTATGGTGTTCCATTTTGTGCGCAAAATGGTGCAGACCACATCACAAGGAAGGTTGGTGAACAGGGATACTACATCAAAACTCACTATTACATAGTTGTTAGGTAATTGATAGTCGTTGATGAAGTTGCTGAAGGCAAAAGAGTCCTTAATAAAAAATTCGTTGTTAGTATCATATGCATTAGTGAGGATTTGTGTCATATAAGCAGCGAGTGAGCCATTAGGACAGTTTATTGAAGATACGATAGGTCTCATAGCCAATTCGGGCTTGTGTATTTTAGGCTGTGTGTAGAATCTGGGGGCTATTGTGTCATAGCTATAAAGTTTCGAAGCCTTTTCTTGGTCTATGAAACCTTTGTCCTTCAATTCTTTGATGAGTTTATTCGCTTTTAGTTGCACTGTGTAAGTAGGATTTCTAGTTATTGGAGTGTAATATTTTGGATCATTTAATAGCTGAAGGCTTTTGTTTATGTACTCTTCCTTATACATTGCAACTGTAACGTTTCCCTTGTCACTAGTAACTATGTAAATTTCAGGGTGTTGTTTAAGAAAAATTTTGGCCTTGATAAATAATTCGTTAAGGAAAGGAGAATCTGCATGATTTTTATGGATAAAATTAGTTACAATGTTTGTAAATTGAGCCCTGTAGCAATCCCTTTGTGAGTCTCTACACTGTGACAAAACAGCCTCCAAACTTGCTATTAAATGGATTAAATTAATTTCTTTAGATGGTGGGCATAAACTGAATTTGGGGCCTAGTGATAGAAGCTTTAAAACGTCTTCTGGAAAAACTACATCAGTTAGGTTTTTGAACCAATTTGGTTTGGTTTTAATGGATTGAAGTCTGTTCAGTCTCAGTGTATTTAGTTTGTTGACATTGGTACGTTTAATAGTGACAAAAATCTTTTTGTATCTAATTTGTTGTTTTCTGTCAAATTCGATGATGATATAAGGTGGTAAAAGAAGACATAACCTCAAAGGGTTTTTCTTTTACCTCATGGCCACTTCGTAAAGAAGAATCTACAAGACTGCATACCCACTAACCTCTAGTTCTTTCTTAACTAGCCAGTCGTGCTACCTTTCTGCTTATATATATATATATATATATATATATAGAGTGGGAGGGTAGTCTTGACTGACTAGTTAAACATCAAGCTTATAGGCTTGGGGATGCAGTCAAAATTGGCCCTAGGTTTAAGTAAAAAAACAAAACCCCTTTTTTGTTTGTCGAGCTTTCGGAAATGTTTAGGTATTTCCTTCATCAGCAATCAGGACATCTATAAATTAGGGCTCATGTGACAAAAACCGTGAAATACAATTTTATAAATAATCTACTCACCAAGACGAGTTTATAACAAAAGATAGCATCCTATGAAGAACATACTCTCTTCTAATTGAATTACAACAAATTTATCTACATCTTATTACTGTCGTGAAAGTGAGCTAAATGATGGTTAAAATACGATAATTCACATGCATCGGTTCATAGTTGTGCTTCTAAAAAACCTCACAAAAACCCTTTTACTGTTTAACAATTCGATAAGAGAGACTAAATGCTAGAAATAATATTTCAGAAAGAGACAAAGACACTTCTGTGACAAGTTTGCCTATTGGATGTACACTGCTCACCGCTGTTCGAACAAAATATACACTGCTCTCATTACTATAAAAGTTGAAAACTCTTGTTCCAGAGATTCATTATGATGTCTAGCCAGGAAGAAGAAGAATTTTTCCAAAAACTCCAGAATATGCTTGGTTGCAAAAATTTCAAAGTCAAGTTCAATCAGGACAAGAACGATTCTTTTGAATTCATTCTGGAACTCTGTGTGGTCCAGTGGCGGCTCGCGGCATGACGCAAGTGAAGCGCCGCTTCACCTTGAATTATTATCTTTAGCACGAATTTCTTAATATAATAATATTCGATTAAAATATTTTTACTAATTTTAATTCTGCTTCTGGTCGCCGAATGTCAAGAAGCACAGTTATGGTTAACCATGTAATCCACTAAACTACTACTTGTTTATCAGCTAGCTATCTTTGTTTTATTTGGCGGCTGAAAAGAGAGAACAATAAAGTATCAGGTTGTCCGATAGTAGGTCCTTGCGAAAACTGTATAACATGCGTCCGACCATCAACGTTTAATGACATCAGCTGCTGCCTGCAAATATGAATTGAATACCGAGCTTTCAGTAAGTACCATGACATACTAGGCGATAAGTCGCAGAATTTAGCGTTTTTCCGATTTTTATGTATACGTTTTGATGGAATAACTTGGCAGAAAATCGCAAAATTCTGCCTATTTCGCCTAGTATGTCATGGCACTAAGGTAAGTTTTCCTAAGACACTAAGACGCGCAGTTCAAAATTCAGCGCGGCAGCTTCATAACATCCATCGGTTACCATGGAAACGTCACGTTTGGTCTATCGATTTGCCGCAAATAAATATTATTTTGAGGCGGAAATTCAGTGCGCGTCTCGCGTCTTCGCGCGTTTTCTGACGTTTAGTTCAGGCAAGCGGTTTTGCAAATAAAATCGGAAGTCGGTTTCGTTTTTTGTCATGTTTCCCGTATATGATCCGGTATAAGTCATGCTCGAAAAGCCATTTTCGAGATGGACAAATGACGATAAAAAGGACTTTTTAAATTCGAATAGACCGTCGCCGGAACTTAATGTGACAAAAACTTCTAAATCCAAATACAGAGTGTTCACGCGGAAATTTCGTAACGAATGGTATTTTCGAGACTGTAACAGTCCGAAATTTTTTAGGTTATAGAACTAGAGCCGTGTACTATTTAAGAAATATGTATTATTTCAAATGATGCCAACCCACCCGATTTTTCGGTTTAGGTATCTCCCGCCTTTCAAGTGATAGTACCATAGAATGTGATTCTAATTTTACGTGTATTCTACATCATGCATGTTGGGTGTGCTGTGCGCCGTGCGGTGTGGTTGAAATTTCCGCAATGTTTCCTGTATATGACTCCGCGTGTGTGTTTTATTGGAAACCCCGATTAGAAAGTGGACTGACCACGATGAACGAGATTTTTTAAGTTGTGAAAAACCCTCCCCACTGTTGAACATTAATAAAGTGGTAAACTGGTAAAACAGCACGAAAGAGTTTACCACCAAAAATTTAAAAAATGGTGGTAGGTATTCCAAATTTGCGGGGTTGTTTGGAAGCTATTACTTAAATAAAGTTTTCTGCATTCCTTGTCTAATGATTGGCGTTCGTGGTGGAGTGTGGAACAAAACTGGATTTGCCGATCTCGGTAAATTCTCTCTCTCGTTTTTCGGTTTGGAGAGAGAAATTCTGCTTAACCTGTTTTGAAAGCCGCGAGCCGATAACTGAATAGTGTATAATAAAATGGTGGATGCGCCCGGACAATTTTTCGCCTGCGGCGCTTTTTTTCGCCACCGCCGCTTTTTTCACATCAGTCTGCTTCACCTACTTACAACACCGCGAGCCGCCACTGGTGTGGTCGATCTCCTTTTAGAGTTTCACATGCAGTTCTACATGTTTTATGTGATTCACGACGCCAGTCTTAGATTTGTCCACAATACGAATTATCTCCTGATTCTAAACAAAAAGCTGCTGTGCCCTGAAGACAAAAGTGCTTTTGAAAAGTGAATCTAACAAAAACCTGCATTAAAACACTGGATAGTTTTTGGATGTGCTGCTCACCTGCCAATTGCACTCTAACTACGCAAAAAGTGGGAGGCAGAGAGCCAAAAAGATGATGTTTGTTGGTTTTAATGTGAACTCCAATAACTACAGGCTGTGTATTTGTATGATTTGGAATAAAGATTATTATTATTATTATTATTATTATTATTATTATTATTATTATTATTATTATTATTATCATAATGTGGTTAGTCTCTTCAGATGCAAAAGCGAAGAATCCATTGAAGAAAGCTGTTGTGGCACCACGACGAAACATTACGCATGACTCAAAAGCAACAAAACATTCAACAAAGTCTGTTTTTTTCAATGTGGACATTCAAGAATCCAAAACAGACAATTACCGTTCCAAAATTGACAGTGGTACTCCAAAAACAGCCTATTTCTTCAATGTGGACATTCAAGAATCAAAACCAAAGATGGAACGTTCCAAAATCAAGAATAGCAGTTCAAAAAAAGACGCAGAGATATCTCCAGACCTGAAAATAGTGAGTAAATTGATATGTCATGCAATGGGGTCGTCGCACGTATTTTTTTTTATTTCATCTGCTGAGAATATAATTAAAAATATTATACCAAAACTTTTTCTTTTTAATCGATTTTTAAGGGCATAAACTAGCGTCGAAGTTCGTCACGACGTCTTTTAAACCCTTTAAATGATTACGAATCGTCGGCGTCGCCGTTTTGATCCAAAGAACGATCGGCACAATTAATTTGTGGATCGATGAGTGGAGGAACGCAACGTTGCCAAGTTACTTCTCGGTGTCCAGTGTAAAGCATCATGCCAGTCAACGTCTAGCCGGGCCTGTTAATTGGACTTCACCATACGTCATGATCCGCCGCCCCGCAAGCTTTTTTATGCGCAAGACGAAATCTGAACTTTGTTGTTTACATCCACCGGTCCTGAATTCGCCGTTTTTGGTTTACTCACTGTTTATCCATAGTTATTTAAATTGATTCCCGCACTTCTTATCGAACGGAAATTTGAACTCTAAAGCTTGCCTTCTACGTCTTCGCAAATAGGCTTAGTTCTCGATATTTTGCTTCGCGTCAGAGATATCGAAAAAAAATACTGGAAAAAAGTTGTTCTAAATTATATTTATTTTTCCTTTTGGCACAATACAATTTCCAAAAAAACTAAAAATCTGACTCCTTTTCAGTATAATGCTAACATGGCGTCGCAAAAATGATTTTCAAGATTGTGGAAATACACAATTTTTATTAGGTGATTGATTCTAAGGAAAATATAAAAATAAAAATCCAGATTTTCTTTTGATATTAGGTATACTTGCTAAAAATATAATCTAAAACAAGTTTTTCCTGTAACTTTTGATATCTTTGACGCGAAGCAAAATATCGATAATTGGCACTCTTTGCGAAGACGTAGAAGGCGAGCTTTAGAGTTCAAATTTCCGTTCGATAAGAAGTGTGGCATCATCAAAATTCACACTCTATTTCCCTATAAGCGTCAAGGTTAATTTATCAACTTCAACTTCTACCATACTTTTACCCATTGAGTTTTAAGTCAATGCTTTTACCAGATAAAATACAGGTTTAAACATTATTCCATTATAATGATGTATCTATCATAATGTGGCTAGTCTCGTCATATGCAAAAGCGAAGAATCCATTGAAGAAAGCTGTTGTGGCACCACGACGCAATATAACGCATGATTCAAAAGCAACAGGACATTCAACAAAGTCTGTTTTCTTCAATGTGGACATTCAAGAATCCAAAACAGACAATCACCGTTCCAAAATTGACAGTGGCACTCCAAAAAAAGCCTTTTTCTTCAATGTGGACATTCAAGAATCAAAACCAAAGATGGACCGTTCCAAAATTGAGAATAGCAGTTCAAAAAAAACCTATAGACGCAGAGATATTTCATGACCTGGAAATGGTGAGTACATTGATGTCATGCAATGGGGTCGTTGCACGTATTTGCATCTTCTGAGAATATAATTAAAAATATTAGACCCAAATCAAATCAAATCAAATATGCTTTATTGCCACAGAAAAATTTAAATAAATTTTATGGACAAAGCAAATACAAATGCAAAATGGTAAAGTATAAAAACAATACAAAACATGATAATAGTATACATTACGAGAACAATTACGTGAACAATAGAACAAACTAGTACAAATATATTTACCCAATATTTTGTCAAATTCAAATTTTTTTGGAAATTGCTCATGGACAACAATAAACATCGGCACACTTCCAGTTATGTTATGATGACAAGTCAGTGAAACAATAACATAGCAAAATTAACAATTATTGTAGAACAATAATATACTGCGGTGTTAAGAATCGAACAAGGAACCAACGATTTTTCACGTTTTTTTTCGCTTCCCATTCAAAAAATAAACATCAGGTGGGGTGAGCGAAATCGGTGAACTCGAGATTTAATTTATAAATCGGTAGTCATCTTGTTTCCGCACTGCCTGCATTATTTCAACCAAAACGTGTTGATATCCAGTTTCTATCCAGGAAATAAGAAAGTCGAGGTGCGCGACTTCAGTTCAATTTGAACTTGACTTTGACCCTACTAGCTCGCTTGCAATAAAGCAATGTTTAGTTGGTATTATTTACAGAGGAAGTACCCGTGTTGTATGAATTACCAAACTAGGCAATTGTTGACCTCTAAAAAATAAGAATACTCCAATGTTTACTGAATGCCCTACTTATTATCGATCTTGTGAAGTTGAAGTTTTCAGGTTTTCACTGATTTTTGAAAATATCCAATCTGTTTTTTTTTGTCGAAGATTTACCATGCTCAGCCTTTGCTCCCATAACACTACTCATTTGTTTGCATGATGAATATATTTTTGCATTATACAAAATCTGTAGGAAAAATGTGGAATAGTCAATACAACATGAATATTTTTTCAGATCAGGTCCCAAAATAGCCTCTTATTGATCAATAATTGTTTTATACATTTTTTGAAATATTGTTTTTTATAATGTTTTTCAAAAACTGATAAGGCCGTGTGGCAAACAACTTTGCATAGATCAGTTGGAGCACAGAGACCGCTGGATTCAGGTATTTTTTCAAATTGTCTAAAAATAATTAGAGTATCTTGTCAACCTTTCTCCAATGGTTTGCTTGAAAGAAGTATGTCTTTGCACTGCATACAGTTTTTCATTTTAAATAACTTGCTTGCGCAGTAGCTCGCAAACATTGCTTCAGAACAACTCTCCAAGTCTGTTTGTTGAGGAACGCAAGCAGGTATGTCTTCTTCAGATTCTGAATCATGTTCGGCGTCGTCGCCGTCGTCGTGATGTGTTTCTGGAACACCACTGGGTCTAAGTTGTTTCCTTTTCAAGAGTGACTCATCAACTGACAAGAAGAAATCTTCATCCTCTTCACAATTTGAAGTTTAAGCTGAACGAAGCAAGCTATTAATTGTAACTTGTCGGAAAGTGCATCGAAACCTTTGTGCAGGTGGATTGCGACAATATCCTCCACGCTGCCTAATAACTGAGAATAGGTCTTCATTGATATCTTGATTCAACCTAGCCGTCAAGATATAATTGTGATGTTCTTTTTTTTCCTGATCATGCAGCTGAAAAAAAAAATGTTCATATCAAACAATAGGCATTTAATTTTTGGAAGTTATTGGGCAGAAGTTTTAATCAGATTTAAAAGGATCTTTGGACCAAACTTTTTGGTTTTTGGAGAAAAGGTGGGAGAGAAGTCTGAAAAAATAAAATTATACCTATTTAAGTAGAAGAGGCCAAAATAGGTCATTGAAAAGTAATGAAGAATGTAGGTATCTCATTTCCTAAATAATTTTGAGGAGAAACCCATTGATAAATATGAATTGTACGATGAAGAATCCAGATTGGAATTATTAGATGAGTTGAGAGTATCTATAGCGAACGTTTGTAATTGATCGGAAGTGTTATAAAAGTGACTTCACATGTTATTTCTTTTGATTTTTTTTGAAATTGACTTTTTGATAATTCACATGCCTTTATCTAATAGTTTAATGTGTTGGGGAGTTTTTCTTTCTCTTGAGAAATTTCGCTGGGATGAGTGGTTGTGCCAGAAAAAAAATATTTTCAATTAGGTACACAGATATTTTATTATTGATTAATTTTTTTCTAGCATAACTACTTATCCCAGCAAATTTTTTCAAGAGAGAACAAAATTTTCTCACACACTGGGTTATAAGATGAAAACATCTGAATTATCATAAAGTCAATGCCATAAAAAATCAAAAGATTTAGCTGCATATGACGTCACTGATTTTTTATGGAATTGACTTTCTGATGATTCAGATGTTTTCATCTAATAACCCTGTGTGTAAGAAAGTTTTTTTCTCTCCTGAAAAAATATGCTGGGATAAGTAGTTATGCTCGAAAAAAAAATCAATAGTAAAATATCTGTGAAGGTAGTTAAAAAAAAATTTTTTGGCACAAAATTAGCAAAATTTTCCAAGAGAGGGAAAAACTCTCCAATACACTAGACTTTTAGTTAAAAATATCTGAAGCAATAAAAAGTCAATGCCAAAAAAAAATCAAAAGAAATAACTATATATGACGTCACCTTTATAACACTTCCGGTTAATTTTAAATGTAGCTATAGAAACAAAAAACGTAATTTCGTGGTCCAAGACTAGGTACCAAAACTTATCAAAATTGATTTGAACATTTTTGAAAAATGTAGAAAAAAACAATTTTTTTTTTGAATCTTTGACGCCCTCTGTAGACTTAACGAAGCAATTTTGGATATTGGTAGGTTTGCCTACATCACCTTATTTTTGGTTAAGGAATTTGTGATTAAGCGTTGTACAGTCATTTCAGGGACACCCTGTATAATAATTATAATTATTAATTTATATATTATTCTACTTATTAACAGACATCAGAAGAAGCATAGGAGATGAAATCGCAAACTAGAAACAGAATTGTCTAATTGATCTTATATCTTAACATCAAAAATACGATGTCAATAAGTTAATGAGAAAGGAAAGATACATAAACAGCTAGAAGATGAGTTGGTGATGTTGATTTTCCTTGGGTATTTCCAAACTACATAAATTTTGTTGAAAATTATGATTATCGATAATTGAAAATTTGTTATGTCATTGAAGATAATGGATAGATAACTTAAAAAAAAAATCTATACATTTCAATTATTATGACATAGTTTTTGAGAAAGCAAAAGAAAGCAAAAGCTCTAGTCTTCTTCAACAGCCTTTCCATTGTGTTTGAACAAACAGTTGTTGTTAATTGTTGCATGTTTTTTCAAAATAAATTGGTTGAGGGCAAGGACGCAACACATTTTTTATTTCCAAAATGTTTTAAGAAAATCACCCGAGAAAATCATTATATCACTATCAACATTCTCAACATTTCCTTCTATGACAAAAATAACTTGTCCTCCGATATAAGTTAAGTGTAAAATATAGAGTATAGCGGCACTTACCTTGGTTCTCTTCTCAAAAATCTATCTGAACTTAAAACGACAAAAAACAAAAGGGGAATCAACAAATCAACGAATATACTATCTGCACCTCACTTTGCACACTAAATATTTCTTGCACAAATATTCTTTCAGGTGAAGCATTCTACAATAAACATTATAAAATGTATACAAAAAACAGGTGGCTAAACCCGGGAAAAGCCAACAGGCTAGACGTTTTCTCGAATGGCGCTTCTTTTATTGGTGAATGGGTCATAAATCACCCTCAAAGAAATATTTTCAAGTTCGTTCCATAATTAGTTTTCGCCACACTTTTGGCTGATTACAATTTCAAGAAATCTAAAACAGTATACCTACCCCCGTAGTACCTAGTATCATTTTATAATAAGACTTTACGTAAAACCCTACAATTCCTTTTTTTGGACGACTTTTTAGCTTAAAAAATAAATATTTTACAGTCTTTTGTGACAAATTAAATTGAAAGCACTGTACTTGCAGAATGAAAGAAGGCGGATTTGTCTGGAAATTGAGACTGCTCGAGCTTTTAATTCTAAACAACTTTTCTCAATAAATTGATTTGGCTCATTCTCTTAACATCTTAGTTTGAGACCGAGCAGAAGCTATTCTCAGAATATCAAAATGTAACTCGGAAAATTTTTGTCATTTTCATTTATACCCTATCGAAACCCAATCTGTGGACAAAATAATGAAAAAATATTTCATAAGTAAGTATATTCTACTTCATTTATTTGCAAGACTGTCCACGTGATTTTGTTTAATCGGGCATAATATGATCTAATTTATCGAACTATTATTACATAACATAAGAGAAGAAAAACTAAACTGACAAAACTTGGTCATCAAATATTACTATTTTGAAGTCTACAACAACGCTCTTGATGGGCATTGGAGGGATATAAATGAACCATTTTATTATTATTATCAAATTATTGAATATCATTTAATTTTGTACTCGGAAAGAGAAAAAAATATACAAATCTTTCGTATCCTTTATACTCCGCGATACACATAATAATAATATGATATTAAAATATTAAACACATCCTTAGATTGATGTTTGCGAAATTTTGTTGCAAACATTTTTCAACAAAAACATTATTTAGTGTAATTTTCAATCATTGTAAAATTTTTAATCGTTTTCTCAAATTCCCGATAGTATGAGGGTCACTTATTGGGAATACTGGATCGTAAGTGTGACATGGGATAGGCAAGAATTTTAAGAAAGCTAGTGCAAAATTTCAAACTCATATACCTACCTAAAATAGGTGTTTTAAAATGTTTATAGAAAAAAATCCTTCTTAACATCGGTTACTATTAACAATAAAAACAATCTACCAGAGTTTAAACAAAATCGGTGACGTAAATTGTTTTCACCTGGTACACTTGAGAATACTCTCCCATATAAATCCAAAAGCTATAATTCACATCTTTAAAAGCAGTTAAAAAACAATATCACCATCTGTTGGTACTTGAAAGCTCTACTTTTCCCCAGAGCCCTCTGCTGATTGACTAGCTAAGTTTGTGAATATCGAATATTTTTTGGGCCTTTTAGTTCCCGTCCCCGATTGTAGGTGGAAACATCGATTTGGAGATGTTTGAGGACGGGAGAATTCTTAGCATGGGAAATATCCACCGATCTAATTAGATCAGTGGAAATATCTTAATATAGTCTTATTATAAAATGGTTCTACACATAATTGTTGATTTTGCTGTGTTATTGTTTTACTGACTTGTCATCATAACATAACTGGAAGTGTGCCAATGTTTATTTTTGTCCATGAGCAATTTCCAATTAAATTTAAATTTGACAAAATATTGGGAAAATATATTTGTACTAGTTTTGTCCTATTGTTCACGTAATTGTTCACGTAATGTATACTATTATCATGTTTTGTATTGTTTTTACTCTAGCATTTTGTATTTGCTTTGTCCATAAAATTTATTCGATTTTTTCTGTGGCAATAAAGCATATTTGATTTGATTTGATTTGATTAGGAATTGCTTGAAGTTTTGGAGTCCCGAAATGCAGTGAATGGTGGATAGCAGTGATTGTTCTCATTGACGATATCCGTGATGAAATGTATATTATGTTATCCATTGTATTTATCGGTTCGTATATTGGAAACATGGTCAAAAAAAAAGGTCAGTGCATGCTTTATAAAGCATTCCCAGAGAATCAGATGGATTTGTGGATTGGATGTGGAAACCTCTTTATCTCCATTTTTCTGCCGAAGCGATTTAGTTTTGGAGTAGAGAAGAGAAATAGTTTTCGTTTGCTTTTTAGCAATTTTGATGTTACAATCTTTAAAAACGTTACAAAGTTTTTGGGTTAGCTTTTCAATGTAAGGCGACGAAGAGTAGAACGTGGGCTCAACCGTTCAGGTGAACCCTGGTATGTCAAGGTATGGAAAGGTACGAATGAACAAACTAATATTTGATATATGTCAAAAGCAGCCGGATTTCCGGTGGAGTCCTGCGCATTTTTGCCTACCAACGACTAAAATCCCTTCTTTTACAAAAAAACATCTCTGACCACCATGTTCGTTTTTTCATTGTTCATTTCATCCTGAACGTTTCCAGAGTTTGGTCGTAATGTAGTAAATAAATAAATCCTGCATTATGATGTGTGAAATTGTAAGCTGTGATCGATGTTGAATTTCGGTATTTTATCATTTATGTTAACCTTCTTTAGTTCAAACCCGCAATAGTGAGTTTTTGTACAAAAAAATGTCAATTGTATTTGTAACACGTTGTCATTTTTACTTTATAGAAAATCCTGATGAAGAGAAAATAAAGTTCTCGAATAAAGCTTGATTTAGCATTAAAGGGTTGTTTTCACTTCCCCTGGCCAATCTCTGACTGCATCCCCACTATATCGAGACTGTTTGTTCTTGACTAGTCAGTCAAGACAACCCATCCACCCTGTTTACAGAAATGGGGTTTTTCAACGATATCAAACAACTCTACGGCTCTACCACTGTGAGGTTGTTTAAATCGCTGGCCAACCAATACACCAAGAAGGCATCAATGAGAAACCGGAAGATTTTCCTCATCACATGCAGAGCAAAGAACATCTATCCACACCACATCACACATGGACTGTCCCACATGGACTGTCCAACATAAACAGCCTGATCCACCACCCACATGCATGGCCATACTGGAACACGGATTTCATCATTCAATGACAGGTTTAGAAGAAACATTCTTAATTTAGAAATTAAAGTAACCTTTTGTGAACTCAACTCTATAGAAAAAAGTATCGTAAATATCACTGATCAAAATAGTACCTTTTCAACTTCTTGATTCTTTTGAAATGAACCAGAAAATTAAATATGATAAACTATTCAATACTATCAAGAAAAGAAATCTTAATAAAATTAAAATGCTGCTAAATGAACACATTAACTCTGTTTGGGTCCAAGAAAACTGGTTTAAAAACATTTCTGATGTAATAATACCCATTGACATTCAAAATTTCCTAGCACTAGGACCAAAATTTAGTCTGTGTCCTTCCACGAAGGAATTAAACTTCTACCACATACTTGCAGATCTTGAAAACATGATTATCCATGTTGATGACACACAAAAGGATTGCTTTAGATCACAATATACTAATATTATTACTATTTTCATTCACAAAAATCATAATAATAAACCCTTATTCAATGATTCGTTTTATAAAACTAAAACTTTTCTGAGGGGCAATCCGAATCTTTATATAGTTTGGAGTGATAAAGGCAATGTCACTGTAGCAATGAACAAACCTGACTATTTGACCAAAAGTTAAGAACTACAGGATGATAACTGTTGAAAATTCAAAGTCCGTGGAAAGTTTGATAAATATATTGTTCATCATTCAAGTACAGAAAGAAGACTGAAACTAAAAATCAATTTGCAGAACTTGCATCAGCCCTCGAAAATAAATCTATTCTTAGACTGGAAACCGAACCAATCGTAAACAAGAACTGGTCTCAGAAAATCAATATTCGGTTTTGATACAGGGGTACAGCGATTTAAACTAATGCATAGTATAAATTCAAATATTAATAATATATAAGCCTTATATTTTAACACTCCTACTTATTTGAATTTATAAAAGAAATGTCCTTTCAGATTACAATGCTAAGTGATGCGAATCCAACTCAAAAATTCAATTTCTTAACTAGGTTTTCAAGAACCGTTTTAGTCAATGGCTTTGTAAGCATATCCGCAATTTGGTCACTTGATTTCACGTAACTCACTCGAATATTGCCCTTTTCACTTTCATCGCGAACAAAATGCACTTTAATGTCTATATGCTTCGTTTTGGGATGAAACTGATGTGCCTGCGCTAGTTTGATTGTCGACTGATTATCCACTCTAAGCTGCAGCGGTGACTCTTCTACGCCTAGCTCTCGTAGAAAGGATTGAAGCCATAAAGCTTCTCTCGTTCCAAGGGCCAGAGCCAAATATTCCGCCTCCGTTGTAGATTGGGCGACAACATTTTGTCTTTGGCTTTTCCATGTAAATGGTCCATTCCCCATAATGAAGATATAACCACTGGTGGATTTCCTGGTCTCCCTGCACCCTGCAAAATCTGCGTCTGTAAATCCCTGTATTTTGGTTTCTATGTAGCCATTCGATTTTTTGTATGATATTTCATAGTTGATGGTTCCCTTTAGATAACGGAAAATTCTTTTAACAGCTGTCCAATGATCGTTGGTCCAGTTGTTAAGGAAACGGCTCACTTGATTGACTGCGTAACTGATGTCAGGGCGGCTAACTGTCGCTAGGAAGATCAGCGATCCCACAGCTTCTCTGTAAGGTTGTTTCTTGTTACAATTAGAGTTGTCCTCGGGAGTTTGCAGATATATTCCTGGTTCAGCAGGAACAGCGACTGCATTTGCTTCTTGGAGGTGAAACTTTTCCAATAATTTTCGAATGTATGGTTTCTGATGCATAATCACTGTATTTGTCTCATTATTGTGTGTGATTTGCATACCGACGAACTGTTTTATATCACTCTCGATGTCATATGTCACTTTGAACTTATCTTGCAGGTGCTTCATAAGTACGTTTATTGCATACTTTGATTTAGATAACACAAGTCCGTCATCAACATATAAAGCAATGTAAACGACATTGTCTTCTAGTACACCAATAAAAACGCACTGGTCACCTTTCAGTTGTTCAAAGTTGTAGCTCCTTAAAAATTCCACAAACTTTTTATTCCAGCATCTAGGTGATTGCTTCAAACCATATAGACTTCTCTTCAATTTACAAACAGAATCGGGCTGATCTGGTTGTTCAAATCCGACGGGTTGCCTCATGTATACCTCTTCTGTTAAATCTCCATACAGGAAGGCGGTTTTCACGTCAAATTGTGCTATTTTAAGGTGTTCTTCGGCTGCTAAGGCTAATAAAATCCGGATTGAATCATATCGTACCACTGGTGCGAACGTTTCACTATAGTCTATGTCCTTTTGTTGCGTGTAACCTTTTGCAACTAATCTTGCTTTAAAACGTGTTCTTTGACCACTGAGATCTGTTTTTAAACGAAACACCCACTTATTGTCAACAAGTTTCACATTTTCTGGCTTTTGAACTAATTCCCAAGTACCATTGTCTTTGAGTGCAGATATTTCTTCGTTCATTGCTTTTTTCCAATTTTCTCGATCTTCGCTTTCCATTGCTTGCTCAAACGACAAGGGCTCAATCATGGAACAGTACGAGACGGCTGGTCCATAAAAATCTGGTGGTCTTAGTTCATCTCTATTTCGTAACACTCTCCCTTCGTCTTGAAAGTCTGGTTCTGGTGGCTCGTTTGGATTTTCCTCGGCATCTGCGTCGAAGAATTCATCATTTTCTGGCACTGGAAGTGGAACAGTACATAATTGTTTTTGGATTTCAAGTTCATCTTCTTCGTTGAAAACTACATTGCAACTGGTTTCGATTCTCTTTTTCTCGGGATCCCATAGGCGATAATTTTTCGAATGTCCCTCGTATCCAACAAAAATTAGCTTTCGACTTTTCTTGTCCCATTTCTTTCGTAATTGGGAAGGCACTGACATGTATGCAGTGCATCCAAAAACTCTGAGATGTTTCACTTCAGGCTTTCTTCCAAACCAACCCTCGAATGACGTCATATTTCCACACAAGGTAGAGACAGTTCTGTTTAGTATGTAGACGGCGGTGCTAACTGCCTCTGCCCACAATTCTTCACTTAAATTTTTGTTTATGAGCATAGATCGTGCACTCTCTACAATCGTACGCATTTCCCTTTCGGATCTGCCATTTTGTTGTGGTGTATATGGCGCGGACACTTCGTGCAAAATCCCCTCAAATTTGAGAAAATCTTGAAAAGCTGAGTTTATGTACTCACCCTTTCCTTGGTCACTTCTGATCACTTTTAATTTATGTCCAGTTTGCAATTCGGACATAGCCTTATATTCTTTAAACTTACTCAATACTTCAGACTTATGCCGTAAAAAATACACAACTCGATATCCAGTCTTTTCGTCTTTAAATAACACGAAGTATCTTGAACCACGCGGTGATTCGACACTCATTGGTCCGCAAACGTCTGTATGAACCATTTCACCGGATTCGTACACTTTTTCACGGATAAGGCTTTTATGAGGTTTGACTGTTTGCTTGCCAAACTTGCAGGTCTCACAGAAAAAGTCTTCACTATCACTGATATCCAAACCAATTGCTGCATTATTTTTCACGGTGCTCATTATCGATTTGAAGTTTATATGGCCTAGACGGTCATGCCACAGTTTCAGTGATTCACTTTTCGTTAAATTGCACTGGACTTCCGTTTTGGTTCTGAATTTCATGATCCATAAATTACCCTTGCGGACACCAACACAAACAATTTCACCTTGTCTGTCACGGAATTCACAATTTTTCTGGAATGCGTGATGCGTAAATCCACGATCGGTCATAACTCCTACTGAAAATAAGCTCCTCTTCAAGTCAGGTATATGTATGTATAACACGTTCTGAATGGCTTTATCGATCCACTTCCCCTCCACTTCAGCTTGAATTTCGATGTCTCCTATGCCGGTAGCTTGAATTACCTTGTCATTGGCCACTTTTACATTGAACTGCTTATCCAACGGTTTTAGCACTTTGAACCAGTTGAGCTGATTGGTCATGTGGACACTCGCTCCAGAGTCGCATATCCATTCGCACTGCGAGTCATCACTGGTAGTGTTGTATAGAGCGGAAATATCACAAACAAAGGCTGAGTTTGTTTTATTTCTTGATTCATCGCTCATCAAGCGTTTTCGGCATTCACGAGCCCAGTGCCCCTTCTTTTTACAGAAGTTGCATGTAGTTCGCCTTTTTAACTCGTTTATATCGGGTTTTCCAGGTGTTTTTCTTGCCGACTGCCCATTCAACTGTATGCTTTCCAATTTGGCCTGTAATGCTTGCACCTCCAGGGCAAGTTTGCTGGTTTCAGTTTCAGCAGAATCCATCCTTGATTCTTCTTTCAATAAACGTGCAGTTAAATTTTCGGTATTCTGACTATCCTGAGCAACTGAGTCCCAAGCAGTCCTGAACGCGTTGAACTTCATCGGCAAACTGTTCAGTATTTTGGAACACACGGCACTTTCACTCAAGTTTTCTTGAACATCTTTGAGCTGCTTCACTAGGGATTCGATTTTTGATAAGTGGTCTGCAATTCTGTCATTGTCGGCCATCCTATAGTCATAGAAGCGCTGCCAAAGTAATTCTCTGGATACATCGGTCCTTTGTTCGTGTATTGACACAAGCTTTGCCCACATCTGCGATGCATCCTCACAGTTAACCAAATACTGCACTTGATCCTGTGTTATCGACGTTAAGAGGATTACTTGGGCCTTGGCGTTGCGTTCCTCCCATGCTTTGAGTTTAACTTCCTCTGTACTTGGTGGACGTAACTCACTACCATCGACAATAGGTAGGAGCTTCTCTGCTTTCAGTATTATGCTAATACTAAATTTCCACAACTGGAAATTGGTACCGTCAAATTTGGCAATTTGACCACCATAATCTGTTCTTGCGGCCATCTCGCGTAACCGGAACTTATACTGTTACGACGAACGAACTCGCGAAAAACGTATTCAAATATCTCAGCACAACTAACACGACTTTTTGATAGGTATTCAGTGACCTGGGCCCATAACCTGTTGAAAATTCAAAGTCCGTGGAAAGTTTGATAAATATATTGTTCATCATTCAAGTACAGAAAGAAGACTGAAACTAAAAATCAATTTGCAGAACTTGCATCAGCCCTCGAAAATAAATCTATTCTTAGACTGGAAACCGAACCAATCGTAAACAAGAACTGGTCTCAGAAAATCAATATTCGGTTTTGATACAGGGGTACAGCGATTTAAACTAATGCATAGTATAAATTCAAATATTAATAATATATAAGCCTTATATTTTAACAATAACAAATATTATCTCAAACTCAATAAAAATCCTATTTGCACTTTTCAACGTAAAGCCAACATTTTGATTAAAAAGATGGAACAAAGGGGTCACATAGATAAGGAGGCTTGTAAGAGACTTACAACGTACAATACCGTATCACCTAGATTTTACACATTGCCTAAAATACATAAGCCAACCGTATCAATGAGACCCATAGTTTCATCAATCAACTCACCGAATGGGTCTTTATCTCTGTTCTTGACAAAAATTCTAACAAACGCATACAACTCGATTGACAGCCCCTATTGTATTAGAGATTCTTTTAAGTTCAGTGAATTTATCAACAACTATAAACTTCCAGAAAATTACATCATGGTTAGCTTCGATGTAGTTTCACTATTCACAAATCTTCCTTTGGAGGTAATATTGCACAGTTTAGAAAGAAAGTGTGATGTGACTGGTGGGTTTTGCGATTTGGATTGGAACATGATAGTTGGGATTCTTACCTTTATTTTTGACTCTAATGTATTAACTTTTAATAACCAAATGTATAAAAATTTTTTGAAACACCTATGGGATCAACGATATCTCCAATTTTGGTCAATTTTGTTCTTGATGATTTGGTGAAGAGTTGTGTAGATGAATTACCTTTCAATATTCCGTTTGTCAAAAGATTTGTTGATGACTTATTTCTGGCAATTCCTACCGAGGAAGTAGGTTCGGCTCTAAATAAATTCAACAGTTATAATGAACACCTACAATTTACTGTAGAGAATGAGCAGAATAAATGTATTCCATTCCTAGACATGTTAATCATCAGGTCTGATGAAAACATCCTACTTACAAAATGGTACAGAAAACCATATTGCTCGAATAGATATTTGAGTTTTCATTCATACCACCCAATGAAAACAAAGATCAACCTAGTACTGCACAGAACCAAAATCTGTACCTAAAATTGATAAACTGTGGTCGTCAACTTTATGAACAATAATTCAACGATTTCGTCACTGTTACAATGACTTCTGCTTCATAGATTGATAACAGAGAGCACTGAATCAATGAATAAGCGAACACTGATCAATGAACGTGGAACATCAAATATTGATCTCTCTTTTCATCATTATAATGTTCAAATTTCATTAAACCTACTTATGACCAACATCAATCCATGCTTTTCGACTTCAAATCAATGAATACTTGGTCATAGATTCATGAACGCTATTCATAAAATTCAATAAACATTCTTCGTTGTTTCAATGTACACAAAACATTGATTTTGCGAACCCGACCATTGATCTGCTAAAGATACGCCTAACTTAATGCTGTCGATTGTTCAATCAACCACCAAAGACTACAGGTAGTCGATGCGTTCAATTGATGCCAAATATGCACTACTAGAGTAACTAAACGCCAAGCCGTAACGTACGAAGTTTGTCTTTCTCTGCTCTAAAAAAGTTGGCTGGGTACTACAAGTGAGTAGTGAAATCTTACCTTTTTCTGAATTTCAGTGATACCCGAGGAAATATCCAGACTGTGGATAAACGAAGCGAGTTTTAGAAACTTGATGTGAGCCCACCTATTTCTATTTACAGAACCAAGATACATCAAATCTATGGACGAAGAGGATAATTTTGAGGCTAAGATGAGTTTTAAGATTTATGAAACTATACTTGTCTTGCAACACACTTTCATGGAGAATGTAACACCGATATTCAAAAATTTGGTGGACAGAAAAATCTACGTACGAACGTTCATTGTATCAATGTCGCCCGTAGTCGGCGCAAAAACAATGTTCTCGTTCATTGATTTGATGTACATTTTTATTGATATCACGTACTTTTTTCGTTCAGTGTGGAAATGAAAAATAGAGCCATAAAACTTACACATCCTCAATACAGGAATGAGTCATCACAATTCTTAAAATCAATTTGAATCAACAACTCCTATCCAGTCAAATTTATTAATAGATTTCTCTTCAGTACTCAATATGATATTCCGGATAATATTGTTCAAGAAAACAGAACCTCAACCTAACCAGTCCAATTCTTCAAGTTTGAATTTGACTAACTTACCAACCCCAGTTCCGATTGAGCCCACGTTCTACTCTTCGTTGCCTTACATTGAAAAGCTAACCCAAAAACTTCAAGAAACTTTAAAGGTCGGATTGCTTCTCACAAGAGTGACTGTAAAAGAAAAGTAAACAGTTGTGCTCTAGCAGATCATATTATTGAAAGTGGCCACGGTATGAACTGGGATAGTGCTGAAATTTTGGACAAAGTAAACTCATATTACAGGAGGATTTTCCTGGAAATGATCCCCATTAATAAAGAGTCAAACACGCTAAATAGGAAGACCGACACCCAGAATCTTAGCACTATTTATAGTTATATTCTTAACCTGCAGACGGACAGATATGTCTCCTTAAACCAGTCAAACACATAATATTTATATTTATTTATCGGCTTTATTATCTCTTCACAATAAGTTGAACCAGTAATATGTTTGTCTCTCTTTGCTCTTATTGTTGGTAATTCAATAAACTTGTAATCTTAAACCTGTAATAATACTGTATAATAATCGATATCATCCTGTTATTGATGAACTCTCATAAACCATATAATTGATAACGTTCAGGTTAACCCTGGTATGTCAAGGTACGAATGAACAAACTAATATTTGATATTATGTCAAAAGCAGCCGGATTTCTGGTGGAGTCCTTCGCATTTTTGCCTACCAACGACTAAAATCCCTTCTTTTACAAAAAAACATCTCTGACCACCATGTTCGTTTGTTCATTGTTCATTTCATCCTGCACGTTTCCAGAGTTTGGTCGTAATGTAGTAAATTAATAAATCCTGTATTATGATGTGTGAAATTGTAAGCTGTGATCGATGTTGAATTTCGGTATTTTCTCATTTATGTTAACCTTCTTTAGTTCAAACCCGCAATGGTGAGTTTTTGTACAAACGAATAAAGAAATTACATTACATTGCATTGAGATTATTTCACTCCCAAGACATGTTCAAATTATGATGATGATGTGGGGGAGAAGATGAAAGTGTAGAAATATTGAACGATCTCTCTCCTAGAAAGTTATTTCTAATTTAAATAATTATTCATCAATCACATAAAACATCCAAAATATAAACATAGCTATCCCTTGAGACAACAATACTCAAACATCCCCAAAAACAATAAATGATCAACAAAAACATCGATAACATCATAAAAACAACTAATAATCCACACACGAACAAAAAATGAACAACAAACGAATAATAAATGAACATAAACAATAAATGAACATCAATAACAACACTTAAACAATAAGAATCGACGTAAAAACTATAAAAACCACAAAGAAACAATACAAGAATAACAAAGTGATGGCGGGTAATGTTGACGAAGATGGAAGTGTAGAAATATCGGATGATCTCTCTCCTAGAAAGTTATTTCTTATTTAAATAATTATTCATCAATCACATAAAGCATCCAAAATATAAGAAAAACCCTTTTCTGATTTTTCGAAAAATTATTGGAGTTTTTCATATAACCAAGCATCATTTTCAACTCATTCATCATTATAAATGGAATGATTATTAAAATAGAAATTTTTTGATGTAATAAAATCTCAATAATTTATCAAAAAAGACTGAGCAGTAGTCTAATATTTGAATGTTTTGTATAGTATTATGATGTGGTGAGTATGAAAATTATCAGCCAAAATTTGGGTTCGTCTGGCCGATTATGGGGCGGAGTGTGAGGTTTAAAGGATCTGTTGAAACATTTTCGTTAAGGTGGGCGTTTCGCGGTCACGTGTCGGCAATGTAATTTAATGATTTGGCGGAAGCGTCAGAGGTAGATTATTCGAGGGAAAATAAACCTGACTTGTCTGACACCACCTCGACGCCGACGGGGAAATTCCATAATTAGATATATTTTTTCAGGTACATACACAAAATGTTATTTTGTGGGCAAATCGTACACCCCCCGTTATTACTTGGTTTATTCTGGGTGTGTATTCTTGTGGATATTATTTTCGGATGCGGATATTTTTTTGTGGTTGCCGTTGAGTTTGTGCTTTTTGTGAACTTTGCAAAGTTTTTCTGGATCTTTGAATAAACATTATAGACTATTTATGAATATATATTTCATATGTATGTACAGCTGGTTCGTAAAAAAACTGGTATTGCTCATAGAAATGTTTACAAAATTGAGCAGTGTATTGTTTGTTTTGACAAAACTATACGACAGTGACATGTCATTCAAGTAAAAAGTTTGGGTATGTTATGATGTATGTATGTAAATAATTGATTTGAATCAGGTAGATTTGCAAATTTTGATACACACAATCGATCAATTCAATATTTTCGCTTTAGTTCCTGTACTCATGTGAGGATTCATTTGAAAAAAATATTCAAAAGTATCAACCTGGTAAAAATATGACGTCATACTTTTTTGTTTTGTCAAAAAAAATATTACACTGCTCAATTTTTTGAACATTTCTATGAGCAATACCAGTTTTTTTACGAACCAGCTGTACGAGCACAATACATAAATATCGCAATTCATCAGTTTACGTGTCCTGGCGATTGTGTTTTGCTCTTTTTCTAAAAAAACTTTTTTCTGTGTAATTTTTGATAAAAATGGCCATCACCGTTCGAAATATACTATAAAATTATATACTTACTGAAAATTGCACAATTATTGAACAAAAGATAGTCTAGCTATAAAATTTTGAACTAGGCAAAAATAACCAATAATTATACATATTTTTTTCAAAAATCTGGGTTGCTAAGATATTGTAAAATCCAGTTCAACGCAATGTAATTTTCATGAGACTTTGAACTTGAATAGGGTTCAAAAAAAAATTACTCAATCAATTTTTTCAATGTTGCAAAGATTTTTTTTTCACCAACGATACTACACGTGAGAAAACCTAAAACTTTTTTATTAGAAGGTTTTTTTCTATCATTTATAATAAAGAGCTCTGTAGTTGGGTGTCAAAATATAATGAAACCCTGTACCTTCTATGTCCTCGATGGTCATCTTGTTCATTGTCTATTCGATATACTTATTAGTTTTACTCAAAAAGAAATTCGTATGAATGTTTTTTGATCCGTCAATAATTATAGGTTCTTAGTGTTGGGCGTTGGGCCATTATTTGCATGATAAATCGGGTTGACGCGACATATAGCGCAGTCGAAAGTAACAATTTTCCTGTAAAAATAAGCAAACTCATATAACTTATAATGATTTGTAAAGACATTTGTGAGAGAAAAAAGTGCGAAAACTGAATGTTTTTTTATAAAGTTATGGACACGGAGCGAATAGGGGGGGTGCTGGGTGGGGTAAATAAACAACTGTATGAATAAAAATACATAATGCATACAGTAGGCCTGAGCAAATGAAGTAAAACAGCCTGAAATTTGAATAAACTTGAATCCTGCATCTGTTACTTTTTCATGATTTTCTCAAAAATGGGACATTTTTTGCAAAGTCCAAAATTTCAAAGCTTACTATCCTTTGTTCAACTAAAGGGGTGGCAAATTATAAGAAAAAACCCTGTACCTATGTGAACGCTCATTTTTATGAAAATAATCTATAACGATCGAATCTTTCTTTTTCAATTTTCCTATCGATTATTATTGTATTCGGCGACTTGTTCTACAGCAATTTATAATTAGAATCTAATCACGATAAAAATTGAAAAAGAAATTAAAATATTTGAGGTGTTGATACTTGCATTTCATCGTCATATTATTATCAAATCGTGGAAAATGTAAATAATAATATTCTTTTTTCATTCCTATAAATTATTAAGTAGGTAGGTACTTTAGTAATTTGGAAAAAAGTCAATACCTGGAACCATCGATTTGTAGTCCTGAATATAAAGTCAAATATAAAGCTGAAGTACTAAGTCATTTTTATGGAAAAGTAAGTGATTCATATTTTTTTATAGGCAGAGTGTTTATGTAAAAAGTTACCATCCACGTTGTCCGAAACTAGACAGATTTTTGAAATTCGACGAAATAATTCACAAGTAATTGGGGGGAAGTTTTATTATTGAAAATTGGATGGTGCTAGTTCAACCTCCCTAACACCCAGTGCTTGCTGCCATTGGACGCGGGTGGTGATTTTTTTTAAAGGAAACCCTGTATCAGTATTCAGATTAGGTACAGGGTGTTTCATTATCTTTGATAACATTTTAATCAGCTGTAACTTCTTTGTTTTTGAAGGTATCGAAACGAAACAAATATCAGATTGTATAGTTCTCTAGCAAGTTTTTTTTCTGTGCAAAAAATTATACAAAAGACTAACGATTTTCTGAAATATTGACCTGACTTATGTTTTTTTTTTTTTTAATGGAATAATATTGGATATTCCGATTCCACACAAAATTCACAATATTATATTTTATAGAGCATCTCATATACCTATCTTCAACGGTTTGGGAGAAAAGGACGTCGAAACATTTTGCAAAAATTGAATGGTTCACATACAGACAATAGTGACAATCATAAAAACGTGTAATCACATAACACCTCGTGTAATGAGCAAACTCTGTGATTTGTCAAAGTATTTCGAAGGCGATATTGTAAAATCTAATTAATTTTTATTGTTCATGGCACACTTTGCTATCAATAAGAAGACTTCAACATTTTTGTGTGACAGGTTTCGACGCCATTTCCTCAAAAACCGTCGAAGATAAGTATACCTATGTTATAGGCTTTATAAAATATATACATAGAATATTGGGTAGAATAGAAATGTCCAATAATACAAACAGGTACAAGGGCATTTCATTTGAAAAAATATAAGTTAGGTTATTATTTCGGAAAAATGTCAGTTTTTTGTTTTATTTTTCAAACAGAAAACAACTTGCGAGATAACTATACAATATGGTATTTGTTCCGTTTTGATACATTCAAAAACAAACAAGTTATAGCTTATTGAATGTTATCAAAGATAATGAAACACCCTGTACCTACCTATATTATTTTTCTATGATCGTGTCATAAAACGGCTCACTCTAGTACATTTTCTACTTTTATAGGTAATTTCATCACAGCACACAAAAAAAAATCATTTCTCTTGGGGACCCATTCATCTGTCTCGAGAATCAGATCCCAAGCAAACCCATGTTCTGTAAATACAAAACGTACAATACAAACATAGGTAATACAGGAATCTATGAATACGAATTTCCGAAACCCCCAAATCGATAATGTTCAAATTACAGTTTTCTCTACATCACTCGCCGCATCTATGAGTGAAAAGCTGAACCCCAGAAAAATGCCAAATCGTGATTCCTACCTGACCTACCCACAGATGATTCATTTCCATCTTTGTTATCCTATGCAATATGCCCCATCTTCTTTCTTTGTCTACTGTAAACCTTGGAAAAATCCCAAAATATTTCACAAAAAGTTTCCCCATCCAAGAACGGATTGTTTGTTGATTAAAATCGCAATGTTATATTGATAAGCAAATCCATGTGCCTCGAATAAGTTATTTTGGTGATGAAAAATGAAGAAATAGCCGAGAAAACAGCGATTGATGTGACCGTTTCGATACATCCAAAAATAGGTCATTTTTGATTGCCCAGAAAACTCTTCAAATTAAATCTAGCTAATTCATGTTACTTCATTGGAATAGTACATCATTGTACATCATGTACATAACATGATCGCGTCTGAAAGTTGTGTTGTTCTCCCGAATTAAAACATTTAGTGGGTCCATGTCGGGTATAGGAGAATAACATTGCGATACGCCCACCTTAACATCAAGAAAAGTTGACGATTCATCAGTTCTTTTGTGTTGAGCGCATTTCGTTTAATTTTTGAAGAAATACACTAAAACAATTGTATATATATAACAAACAAGCAAATTGTGGATCAGTATAGGGATCCTAGTTACCAGTAGCCCCCTTACTGTCCGTCTGCTTATATATATATATATATATATACGCAGTTAGGGTTAACTATTGGGATGGCCCCAAAGATTCTTGAAAGGAGGGAGCAATAAGATGTTGGACGCTCGTTTTAAAGTGTATATTGAATCTTATTCAAGCTTTCGCTCTAAGTTTAGAGCTTCATCAGGACGAATCTAATCAAAGAAACATGTTATCAGTCTACAATGCAATGTTGAATCTAAAAGAACTTACAGATTATTACACATTACTCCTAGCCCTTGTGGAAGGGTAGAGATACATGGTGAGTATACAGGATAGTGGTAATTAGTAGTTAAATAGACAAAATCAGTTCACTTTGGTTTGACGCCATAGTACTAAACTCTAACAAAGAAAGTTTTTTTTATGTTCAATCTAGACAAGCAAAAAACACAGTGTTTGGAAGCAGACTGCCATGTACACCGTTCATTCGGTTCACAATTTATGTGAAAGGCAAAATAGTACAGATTTTACATACATAGTGGGAGGTAGTACAATTATCCTATGACGTAGTCGTGTTGCCTCCAATAGTTAAGCAGATGAGTCCTGATGTTGAACAATGAACAAGAAAACATGAAACGAGTTGGAAGAAAAATATTGAATTGTTTGGAATAGAAAGTTTATTATAGATTTATAAATTATTCATTATTATTACTGATATAGCATTCAGGAGTTTTTATTTTCTTAGTGAAAGATTGAGAGAGTAGGAAAGTATAAATAGAACTTAATCCTTCTACGTCCTTTTTATGATTGAGACAGTTGCCACAATTCGTGATGTAACACATTTCTAGGAACCTTCTTTTGAAGTTACTGTGTTCGGTGGCAAAAATTACAGGTTCTGTGAACTCTGCTATGTGATCTTGTTGGTTTACGTGTATGCTCAAACTGGTTGAATTGGGTTTGAGCCTGCAATCACTTTTATGTAACGCCAGTCGTTTGGACAGTTTTTGCGAAGTTTGTCCTATGTAGATCTTGTCACATTGACATTTAATGCCATATATCACATCAGATTTACTGTTAGCAACTGTACGATCTTTCAGGTTTGAGTAGAAGGAATTAAGTTTTTTTAAATTATATTTAGCAATTTTTAAATTAAATTCTTTGAATAAACCAATGAGTGAATTAGAAAGTCCTTGGATGTATTGTATTTTTCCATATTTTACTTCAACTTCAGGATCCATAATCTGAACATTACAATCGACATAGATGAGAGTTTCCCTTCTCAGAGCTCTTTGAATTAAAGATTTAGGATAGCTATTTTTAATCAATATCTCTTCCAACAATAACAAGTTTTTTTCAATAAATGAGGGGTGACAGATCTTAACAATTCTATTTTTTAAAGCATGGATAGTGTTGAGTTTTTGTTTCATCGGGTGGTATGATTGAAAAGGAATGTATCTTCCAGAACTAGATTTCTTTCTATACCAATCTAACATGACAATATTCTGTTCGGACCTAACTACCCTTGTATCTAAGAAGGGAACTGACCGTTCAGATTCTTCTTCAACAGTGAACTGAAGGTTATTATTAAATGAGTTGAACAAATTTAGAGTTGTTTGAACTTGGTCTGCCGGAAGGGCCAAAAGAAGATCGTCAACGTACTGAAATATAAAAGGAAATTGAAAATTGACCTGTTCTGTGATATAATACAGTAATTTATTCATGACAATTTCTGCTAAAATAGGAGAACAAGCACCACCCATTGGTACACCTACTAGTTGTTTATAGAAGGTGTTATTAAACGAAAAATAAGTATTGTCGTATAGGTAAGTGATGATCTCGAGGAATTTGTCTTTAGGGATGGTACAGTTATTTTTTATAAGGTCAAAATGTTCATCTAGAATTTTTGTTAAAAGATCAAGCGGAATGTTAGTGAACAGGGAAACAACATCAAACGAAACCAGAACAAAGTCATGTGGTAATTCAAAACCATTTATTTTATTCGCAAACTCAAAAGTATCCTTGATTCTGAACCGGTTAAATTCACCAAAAGATTTGTCCAGAATACCAGAAATAAATTTAGCTAGAGGTTGAGTAGACGCACCAATGCATGACACTATGGGTCTGAGGGGTACACCTTCTTTGTGTACTTTCGGTAAACCATAATATTTTGGACAAATCCCATTGTACGTTAGTAAAGTTTTTGCAATGTTAGGTTCGATAAATTTACTATTTTTTAGATTATTGATAAGCTTATTACAACTTGTCTCAACTTTCGAGGAAGGGTCTCTATTCACTTTATTATACGTATAAGCATCATCCAACAATTCAGCCGATTTGTTAATATAGTCTGTTTTAGACATAGCAACAGTAACATTACCTTTATCTGATCTGGTTATAATCAATTCTGGGTTATTTTTAAGAAACATCGAGGTGAGTTTTTCTATGTCGTTCGAAGGGGATTTTATGTTAGTTTTCGCCTGAATATAGTTGGTAATGATATTAGTGGCCTTGGATCTAATTAAGTCTTGTTTCTGTACTGGGACACCTTGTAATAGGTGTTCTACTTCTGAAAGTAAGCTATATATGTTGATATCTTTGACAGAAATTGGAAGACTAAATTTAGGACCCAAAGCTAAGAAACCCTTGATATTATTGGGGATATCTATGCCTGATACATTACTAAACCACTCATTATTATTATTGCTAAAAAAGTTAAAAAAGTTA
>CAUEHF010000105.1:0-22382 GCA_958502075.1 Orchestes rusci
TTTTTATATTGATTAAATATTGTATTCCAATATTGCGCCAATATGGAAATGTGAACATTTTTTTTTATTCTGCCAATATTACTTCGCAGTATTGTTACAATATTGCAGTGTATTATTGTTCAAATATTCAAATATTTCTCTTCCGTAATATTGAAGCAATAAAGAGAAATATTTATGTTTCAATATTGATGTAATATTTAATTAGAATACTCACCCTTTATTGGTTAAATCAAATAATTACTTTTAGTCTCAAATAAATAAATATATTACATTCTAGTTTCAAAAATATAAACATAAAAGTTATTCATTCATTTAAGTAAAAACAAAAATAAAAGAAATGAAGCGTAGAAATATCACATTAATAAATAACATGAACAAATATCACCCACATGAAAATCTATAGGAGAAAAGTTAATTTGCGTGTTCCACTCCAGGTTCCACTCCTTCGTTGGCGTCACTGCCGTCCCCTTCGTCGCCCTTTTTTTTTGTTCTGGTCTTGCGACCACCATCGCGATCCCCTGCACTTGCAAGTGCAAATCCTATAAACCTTGAAATTTCCTGTTCCGTGGCATTTTTATAGGTGTGACGGACAGCATCTGACAAAAAGCAAAACAACCTACATTTGCTGTTATTCGTTGAGAAAAATTGCATCTTACCAATAACTATCTGATACAAGGGTAGCTTATGGAATGGCTTTTTCGTTTGTTTTCCACGTAACGAGAACTGTAAAGCTACAGACTTCGACATCGACTTCTGCAAAACCTTGTTGACATTTTGGCGTACACTATCTCCCCCAATAAGAGAAAGGAGTCGTACCTGTAATAATTTTTTATTATATCGCTAAGTGATATACAAATTTCGAGGTAAATACCAAATGATTTCTTTTATCTGCATCGGCAAGAGCTTCCATAGTTTGGTCAAGTTCTTCGTCATTTTGAATTGGGAGCGAAAAATTATTTTGTTCCATAACGGTTTCGTTTTGAATTTGGTATGTATCCAATTTATTTTCTATTCTAGATAGGGTTTGTTTCAGTTCCCTCATTTCGTACTTGAGGGACTTAACGTCTTTCATAATCATGGCGCCATGATCAAAAGTGAGTCTTCTCTGATTGGTATCACTCTTTGGCGTAGATGCAGGTGTTGCAGATAATGCTGAAAATATTTGATTTGCATAGATATACAAAAAAATAAACAAGAGATTCTTACAAATGCTTACATAGAAAAATAGTTAGAAAAGATGATTTCAACTGGTCTGAATGGACCGGATGTTGTAGAAGAGCCAGGAAAATTAGAGTTTTGGAAATATACAGGGTGCCTCCGATTAAGTCGGCACTATTGCTAACTTCTTTATTATTGAAAATACGAGGTCGTTCAAATGAGAGAACTAGTAGTATTTTTTCTCCGGATTAACGTTATGCTGACAAAAAAACAATTGAACAACGCGTTCTCGATTTATTTCAAAAAACGTATTTTTTTTTTAAATGGGACACCGTGTATATTTTTATCATATTTGATTAGCTACTCTTTTCTGAACATAAAAGATTATTATGAATTTTTTCCTGAAACCAAAAATAACGGAGTTATGCGTATTTTCCTCGACTAATTTATAAACGTCAAAGTAACAAGTTTTTTAGTAACTGCCATGAAATTTAAAATGTTGACAAAATAATACATATCGGTTGCCATATTTGCTATTAAACTTATTATATCGTGCTAAACGTATTTTGTTTGTTGAGCTCATCTTGAAACGATTAAATCACATATTTGCATGAGTATGAAGCAAGGGGAGAGGAGGGCCCCGGTGAGTACATTTTGTATTTCTCAATTAAACAGAACAGTAATTCTTTATTTTGTCTGTTTTCATGTTATCTAAAAACTTCGCTGACACTTGCACAATATTATTGAATGAATGGCATTGCTACAACCCAAAACTCGGAGCATGTGAGTAAATTGTACGCCCAAAAACAGGTGCAAATAAACACCAGTTTTACATTTTATTATGGAATATAAGTATAGTTGAACAAAACAGCCTAAATGAAAATCGGTATTCACCCAACACCATGCATGCAACAACCATAATTACCCAATAAAAACAAAAGCAATAAGTAGCCGGTAACTTTCCATTACCCAAATAGGTATACAATATAGGTAATTATTATTTTATTGTAAATGATGTTGGTACTTACATCTTCGCAGATTGATCGTCACAAGTCACAAAACACTTATAATGTCAAGATTACACAATTCAATAACGATCTTTCGGTCACAAATAAGCAGCCGGCGTCACCTGATACCTGAAAACTACTAAAAACTAAAAAGTGAAAAGCTGAAGGGCGGCGGAGTATTAGAAGTAATGTGCAAGGACAAACGTTGAGCTGTTGCCATGCACGCTTGAAACCCGGTCTGAACATTGAATTCGAATATTGAGGAGATATTCCATTATTATAAAAATGCAATATTTGATATACATTGGAAAATAATATGTAACCAATATTTCAGTTCCAATTCAAACCAATACAAATATTAGTGAGACATTGCACTGATATGATTATGCAATATTTGCTATCTATTGAAAAATTATATTCACCCAATATAACAGTTCCAACACAATTGAATACAAATATCAGTGGGATATTGGATTGATATGCTTATACAATATTTGCTATCTATTGAACAATTATATGTATCCAATATTCCAGTACCCAATACAATTGCATGAAAATATTGGTCAGATATTGCATTGATATGACTAATACAATATCAGCTATTCATTGAAAGATTATATTGAGTCAATATATAGTCTCAATATCATTGAATAGGAATATTGGTGAGATATTGCATTGATATAAGAATATGCAATATTCGGTATGTATTGCGAATTTATATTTGTCAAATATTGGCATACTATCCCCAATATTGCGAAGGCAGGCAAATATTGAAACAATATTGCACCAACAGATTACCAATATTTGATGCTACATGGGATGCTATTTTTGACGAATTTCTCATTATATTATTGATGTTTATGTGAAATGGATGATAATTATATTGATTTTGGGACATTTCGAGGCATAATATAGTGTAGTAACAGAAATGATTGGAATCTGAATTGAGCCGTTGGAATATCGCTGAATATTGTTTATTTGATAGGATCTCAATGGTTTCTATTGATATTTAGCGTTTTCAGCCCATTTCCAGACGAAATAGTGGTCTTTGGTACAATTCTCCTGATTGGGCCGCCATATTTTGATATATGCTATTTTTGACGAATTTCTCATTATATTATTGATGTTTATGTGAAATGGATGATAATTATATTGATTTTGGGACATTTCGAGGCAAAATATAGTGTAGTAACAGAAATGATTGGAATCTGCATTGAGCCGTTGGAATATTGCTGAATATTGTTTATATGATAGGATCTCAATGGTTTCTATTGATATTTAGCTTTTTCAGCCCATTTCCAGGCGAAATAGTGGTCTTTGGTACAATTCTCCTGATTGGGCCGCCATATTTTGATATATGCTATTTTTGACGAATTTCTCATTATATTATTGATGTTTATGTGAAATGGATGATAATTATATTGATTTTGGGACATTTCGAGGCAAAATATAGTGTAGTAACAGAAATGATTGGAATCTGCATTGAGCCGTTGGAATATCGCTGAATATTGTTTATTTGATAGGATCTCAATGGTTTCTATTGATATTTAGCGTTTTCAGCCCATTTCCAGACAAAATAGTGGTCTTTGGTACAATTCTCCTGATTGGGCCGCCATATTTTGATATATGCTATTTTTGACGAATTTCTCATTATATTATTGATGTTTATGTGAAATGGATGATAATTATATTGATTTTGGGACATTTCGAGGCATAATATAGTGTAGTAACAGAAATGATTGGAATCTGCATTGAGCCGTTGGAATATCGCTGAATATTGTTTATTTGATAGGATCCCAATGGTTTCTATTGATATTTAGCGTTTTCAGCCCATTTCCAGACGAAATAGTGGTCTTTGGTACAATTCTCCTGATTGGGCCGCCATATTTTGATATATGCTATTTTTGACGGATTTCTCATTAAATTATTGATGTTTATGTGAAATGGATGATAATTATATTGATTTTGGGACATTTCGAGGCAAAATATAGTGTAGTAACAGAAATGATTGGAATCTGCATTGAGCCGTTGGAATATCGCTGACTATTGTTTATTTGATAGGATCTCAATGGTTTCTATTGATATTTAGCGTTTTCAGCCCATTTCCAGACGAAATAGTGGTCTTTGGTACAATTCTCCTGATTGGGCCGCCATATTTTGATATATGCTATTTTTGACGAATTTCTCATTATATCATTGATGTTTATGTGAAATGGATGATAATTATATTGATTTTGGGACATTTCGAGGCAAAATATAGTGTAGTAACAGAAATGATTGGAATCTGCATTGAGCCGTTGGAATATCGCTGAATATTGTTTATTTGATAGGATCTCAATGGTTTTTATTGATATTTAGCGTTTTCAGCCCATTTCCAGACGAAATAGTGGTCTTTGGTACAATTCTCCTGATTGGGCCGCCATATTTTGATATATGCTATTTTTGACGAATTTCTCATTATGTTATTGATGTTTATGTGAAATGGATGATAATTATATTGATTTTGGGACATTTCGAGGCAAAATATAGTGTAGTAACAGAAATGATTGGAATCTGCATTGAGCCGTTGGAATATCGCTGAATATTGTTAATTTGATAGGATCTCAATGGTTTCTATTGATATTTAGCGTTTTCAGCCCATTTCCAGACGAAATAGTGGTCTTTGGTACAATTCTCCTGATTGGGCCGCCATATTTTGATATATGCTATTTTTGACGAATTTCTCATTATATTATTGATGTTTATGTGAAATGGATGATAATTATATTGATTTTGGGACATTTCGAGGCAAAATATAGTGTAGTAACCGAAATGATTGGAATCTGCATTGAGCCGTTGGAATATTGCTGAATATTGTTTATTTGATAGGATCTCAATGGTTTCTATTGATATTTAGCGTTTTCAGCCCATTTCCAGGCGAAATAGTGGTCTTTGGTACAATTCTCCTGATTGGGCCGCCATATTTTGATATATGCTATTTTTGACGAATTTCCCATTATATTATTGATGTTTATGTGAAATGGATGATAATTATATTGATTTTGGGACATTTCGAGGCAAAATATAGTGTAGTAACAGAAATGATTGGAATCTGCATTGAGCCGTTGGAATATCGCTGAATATTGTTTATTTGATAGGATCTCAATGGTTTCTATTGATATTTAGCGTTTTCAGCCCATTTCCAGACGAAATAGTGGTCTTTGGTACAATTCTCCTGATTGGGCCGCCATATTTTGATATATGCAATTTTTGACGAATTTCTCATTATATTATTGATGTTTATGTGAAATGGATGATAATTATATTGATTTTGGGACATTTCGAGGCAAAATATAGTGTAGTAACAGAAATGATTGGAATCTGCATTGAGCCGTTGGAATATCGCTGAATATTGTTTATTTGATAGGATCTCAATGGTTTCTATTGATATTTAGCGTTTTCAGCCCATTTCCAGACGAAATAGTGGTCTTTGGTACAATTCTCCTGATTGGGCCGCCATATTTTGATATATGCTATTTTTGACGAATTTCTCATTATATTATTGATGTTTATGTGAAATGGATGATAATTATATTGATTTTGGGACATTTCGAGGCAAAATATAGTGTAGTAACAGAAATGATTGGAATCTGCATTGAGCCGTTGGAATATCGCTGAATATTGTTTATTTGATAGGATCTCAATGGTTTCTATTGATATTTAGCGTTTTCAGCCCATTTCCAGACGAAATAGTGGTCTTTGGTACAATTCTCCTGATTGGGCCGCCATATTTTGATATATGCTATTTTTGACGAATTTCTCATTATATTATTGATGTTTATGTGAAATGGATGATAATTATATTGATTTTGGGACATTTCGAGGCAAAATATAGTGTAGTAACAGAAATGATTGGAATTTGCATTGAGCCGTTGGAATATCGCTGAATATTGTTTATTTGATAGGATCCCAATGGTTTCTATTGATATTTAGCGTTTTCAGCCCATTTCCAGACGAAATAGTGGTCTTTGGTACAATTCTCCTGATTGGGCCGCCATATTTTGATATATGCTATTTTTGACGAATTTCACATTATATTATTGACGTTTATGTGAAATGGATGATAATTATATTGCTTTTGGGACATTTCGAGGCAAAATATAGTGTAGTAACAGAAATGATTGGAATCTGCATTGAGCCGTTGGAATATCGCTGAATATTGTTTATTTGATAGGATCTCAATGGTTTCTATTGATATTTAGCGTTTTCAGCCCATTTCCAGACGAAATAGTGGTCTTTGGTACAATTCTCCTGATTGGGCCGCCATATTTTGATATATGCTATTTTTGACGAATTTCTCATTATATTATTGATGTTTATGTGAAATGGATGATAATTATATTGATTTTGGGACATTTCGAGGCAAAATATAGTGTAGTAACAGAAATGATTGGAATCTGCATTGAGCCGTTGGAATATCGCTGAATATTGTTTATTTGATAGGATCTCAATGGTTTCTGTTGTGATTTGAAACAAAATACTATTTTGCTTTTCAGCCGATTATATCCTGCGAATGTTTGGTTTGTTGGTTTATTTTTGGATTGTGTTTCGTTCACATGTGCATGTTGTTGTTTTGCGTTGTTGCATCTAAGCAGTGTTCACCGGTTGTATGTGTGATGACATTGATTGTCATTTGCGGAATGCACTTTCGATTGTGAGAGGAGAGGGCTGTAAAAACAATTGAATTGTAACTAATAGAAAAAAAAAATGTTGTTGTTGTCAATAAAAGAATAAAAAAAGCTCATAAAAAACCTTCTGTTAAAAAACCAATTTTCAGCAAAATATAATACATTGAAACACTTTTGGTGTATTAATCATACACACCAGGTGCCTATGGACATACAGATCAATTACTTAAATCAATCAAATTAGTTTATTGGTTTAATTTGGGTTTCCTCTATCTGAGGATGGTTCTTCGAAGGAACAAGGAATAAGGAAATAAATGTACTAGTTGGTACATATTTTGGTCCTTCGAGCCGGATATTGAAGTTTGGGTTGTTTGAAGTAGACAACAATAATTGGCTGAAACTTATGGGATTTGCTGAATACTGGGTTGCTGCGTAGAAGGTGAAAGGTCAAGGTGATACCAAAACAAGAAGGATTTGGATCAAACAAGGTCAGACTGTTTTATACTATACTTTCTGTGGACTTTGCGAAATCGTGTTGTGTTAGCAGACCAACAGTGTTTTTATTGAATTTTTATCATGGAAGACCTCAAGAAAGAGCGTACAAAGGTTAAAAGGGCCATAACTAGGATAGAAAATTTCGTAAATACTAATGAAAATGACGTTAATGTAAATATTAATGAACTTGCTGTGAGGGACACTCATTTAAATAAGAATTTTGAGAATTATTGTACAATTCAAACAAAAATTGAGGATTTGGATGAGGCTGAAGAGGCTGATAGAGTTTTGATAGAGAATCAATATTTTAAAATTTTGGCTAAAATTAAAACCGTCATACAAACCCATTTAAATACAACTAGTGTCAATAATTCTTCTAGTAATTCACAACAACCTACTCTGCAAACACATAGCGATTCGATAAGTAGAGTAAAGTTGCCAAATTTAAATACTCCCTCGTTCTCGGGTAAATATGAGGATTGGAAGTCATTTAATGATTTATTCACTGCTCTCATTGATGACAGTACTCAGTTGACTGACGTCCAGAAATTTTTATATTTAAAAAGCGCTTTATCCAATGAAGCTTTGAATTTGGTTAATGATTTGTCATTGACGCATGATAATTACCCAATTGCATTGGATATATTGAAGAAAAGGTATGACAACAACCTTGTCATTGTCAATACACATATTAAAGGGTTATTGGATACTCCTGTCATAACAAAGGGTGATGGGGTTCAGCTTAGAGCATTTTTGACAAATATAAGGCAACATCTAAATTCATTGAAAGCATTAAAATTGCCCGTTGATAGTTGGGACGTGTTACTTGTCTATATATTTTCACAGAAACTTGATTTTCAATCACTTAGGACTTATGAGCTTGAAAAAGATAGCACAGCGTTGCCAAATTTGGCTAAGTTTCTTGATTTTCTTGAAAAACGGTGTTGTGCGTTTGAAAGTATGCCTGGGAGTAACAAAAGTTTTAATTTTAAACAGATGAAATCTACTTTAGTAACCACTCAAGAGAATTTAAGGGCTGATTTTAGAAATAAAAAATCTTGCTTATTTTGTAATAAGGATGGGCACAAAATAGGCAACTGTTTTAAATTCAAGGATTGTTCTATAACAGATAAACGGAAGTTTGTGCAACAAAACAAATTGTGTTACAACTGTTTGGATTCAAAGCACACAGTTTCACAGTGTCAGTCAAATAAATGTAAAGTTTGTAATGGTAAACATCATTCATTACTTCATAGCGATGAAAGATATGTAAAAGAAAATTCCTTCACAGGAAGTCAAAGGGAGCCTGAGGTTGCTAGGGAAAATTTTGATAGGAATAGGCAGGGTCATAAGGGTTCAAACGAAAACTATGTTACAAGTCAACTTCCTACTTCAAATGAAACTCCTATTGATAATGCAAGTCTTCTGTCTATGGGATGGAAATCACAAATATTACTAGCAACTGCAAGAGTGCATTTGATAAATAGACAAGGAGAAAGGGTAGCTGTTCGTGCTCTTTTAGATTCCGGGTCACAGATTCCCTTTATTAGCACAAGGGTGCTAAAGTTTTTGAATTTAGATTTTTACAATAGAGCATTGACTGTAGGAGGTATTGGGAATACTGCTTCAAAGGTAAATAAAATGGTTGATCTCATTTTGGAATCGAGGTACGAAAGCTCACAGAATTTTAGAATTTCTTGCTGTGTTTTGGATAAAATCACTTGTTCATTGCCTCATGCTTTGGTTGATACAAGCAAAATAAGTTTGCCGGATAACATAACATTGGCGGATCCATGTTATTTTAGGCCTTCGGAAATTGACAAGTTAATTTCAGCAGATTTATATTTTGATCTGTTGCTTCCTGGATAATCAAGTTAGGTACAAATTTGCCTGTGTTACAGAACACAAAATTGGGATGGTTAGTTTGTGGCAGCGCACCCATAAAGTCTTCTTTCAACAACAAAGTCTTCACTAATTTAAATGTGTCACTATTTTGTCAAAATCTAGACAATGTCAATGATATAATTCCAAGGTTCTGGCAGTTAGAAGAAGTGACAAATAAACACTATTTGTCACTAGAGGATAAGGTTTGTGAACAATATTTCACATCTACGGTACAAAGGTTGGAAAACGGACAATTTCAAGTTGATTTACCTTTGCGTTCACCTAAAGAACATTGTAAACTGGGAAATTCACTCGGTTCAGCTATAAAAAGGTTTTAGTTTCTAGAGAAAAGGTTTCAACATAACAAACAATTGTTCACGGATTATTCCAAGTTTATTAATGAATACATTTCATTGGGACATGGTAAAGTGGTACCTTTTGACTTTAATAATGCTGGGATTAAGAATATGAATTTTCGAGTGTTTTTGCCTCACCATTGCGTGGTTAGGGAAAATAGTTCAACTACAAAATTAAGAGTTGTTTTTGACGCTTCCTCAAAAACCTCTACAGGTGTTTCACTCAATAACATCATGTATAAGGGATTCACTGTTCAACCAGAGCTATTTGAAATTTTGTGTCGTTTTCGCAGTTTCATGTTTGTTCTTGGTGCTGATATTGAGAAAATGTACCGAATGGTGATGGTGAACCCTAATCAAAGGCATCTTCAGAACATTATATGGAGAGAGTCAAGTCATGACGAATTCAAATGCATTGAACTTCAAACTGTGACTTATGGTACCAACTCGGCGCCTTACCTGGCAACTCGGTGTTTGAATCAATTGGGTTTTGATGAGGCTACTATTTTTCCATTAGCTTCAAAGGCCATCCTTAATCAATGCTATGTTGATGATATTTTGTCAGGGGCTAATACTAAAGAGGAAGCATTAGAATCGAAAGACCAACTGATAAAAATGTTGAGTAGTGCTGGTTTTAAACTTCACAAGTGGAGTTCCAATGATAAGTCTTTAATCAATGAGATTGAGGAAATAAAAGGAAAGGAACGAGATATTTTGGATGAGACTGTTTCTAATAAGGTTTTGGGTATTAGTTGGAACCCGTCCGACGATATTTTCAAGATTTCAATTCCTGATATTGACTGTTTTGGCTGTTTTACAAAAAGGAGAGTCCTGTCTCATATTGCTCAAATGTTTGACCCTTTAGGTTTGGTAGGGCCTGTTATAGTGTTGGCAAAAATTTTAATGCAGGAAATTTGGGCTAGAAAAATAGATTGGGATGAGGAGCTTCCTGCAGATTTAAAAGAAAAATGGTTGACTCTAGCTAATAACTTATCAAGCTTGAAGTTATTGAAAATTCCTCGTAACTTGTTTACAGGAAAGTCGTTGGTTGAGATCCAGTATCACGGATAAGCAGATGCGTCCGTAGCTGCATATGCTGCTTGTATATATGTTAGGAGTGTTTATTCTGATGGTAGTGTTGCTTGTAATTTGTTGTGCTCTAAGTCACGTGTTGCACCACTCAAGACAGTTTCACTTCCAAGGCTGGAGTTATGTGGCGCATTACTTTTGTCCAGGTTTGTACATAAAGTTGTTTCTATTATGGGTTTGAATACTACAAAGATCTATCTGTACACAGATTCTAAAATAGTTCTTTGTTGGTTAGGAGGTTCACCGTCTAGATGGACCACATTTGTTGCAAATAGAGTGTCCGAAATACAAGAGCTCACCTCGAATTTTGAATGGTGTCATACTAGGTCGGAATACAACGCAGCTGATGGGCTATCTAGGGGGATTTTTCCTAGTAATTTGATTGATAATTCCTTTTAGTGGAATGGTCCAAAAAATATTTTAGATCCAAGTTACTCAGTGATGTCTGTTGGTGCAATTGAATTGGACTCAATTCCTGAACAGAAAAAGGTTGTTTGTGCTCAATATACTCAAAATTTCGAGCCAGTTATTGATTGGTCACGGTTTTCAAACTTTTCACGTCTACAACGTGCAGTTGCGTTCTGTCTAAGGTTTGTTACCAATACTCAGAAAAGGTCAGATAATATGTTACATGGTTCTCTTGCGGTATCTGAATTAAATAGTGCTAGGTTAAAAATTGTACAGTTAGTTCAGCGAGATTCATTTTTCAGGGAAATTGAAGATTTGCAGTGTCAAATTGATAAAAATAAAAGTCATAAAGATCAGTTAGTTCTTAAGGACAGCAAATTACGTTGTTTAAATCCATTCATTGATGGTCAGGGTTTGCTCAGAGTAAATGGTCGAATTTCAAACGCAGAAGTCCTTTACGATCAAAGGTATCCTCTGTTGCTACCAGCAAAACATCACGTTACGAAATTATTAATTAAGTTAGAGCATATTCGACTTGCCCATGCTGGAGCACAAGCTGTCTTGGCTTCGTTAAGGCTAAGATATTGGCCGATAAATGGGTTAAATTTAGTAAAAAGTGTGTTACATCATTGTACAGTTTGTTATAGGTTTAAAGCAAAGGTGTCATCACAATTAATGGGGACATTACCGGTGGATCGGGTATCGGTAGCTCGACCATTTCTCAAGGTTGGGATAGATTTTGGTGGTCCGCTTTTTATTAGGCAATCGAGACTTAGAAAATCTTCCAAATCTAAAGCATACATTGCACTGTTTGTGTGTATGGCTACGAAAGCCATGCATATTGAGGTTGTGAGTAGTCTCACAACAGAAGCATTCATGTTCATTGCTAGGCGTGGCAATCCCATCACTATTTATAGCGATAATGCCACAAATTTTAAGGGTACATCTAATGAGTTGAACGACTTGTACAAATTTTTTAGGTCAGATGTAAATAAAACAGAAATTTTGAATTTCACTGGTACTAAAGAAATAGAGTGGCGTTTTATACCACCGCTCAGCCCACACTGGGGTGGTTTATGGGAGGCTGGCATAAAATCTGCCAAATCACATTTACGTAAAATTATTGGCGACTCATGTATGACATTTGAAGAGCTGAGTACATTATTAGCTCAAATAGAGGCTATTCTTAACTCGCGCCCACTGTTTCCGGTATCAGTAGATCCTAACGATTTAACTTGTTTGACTCCAGGGCATTTTATAATAGGCGAACCACTTACAAGTTTTCCCGAAATTGACATCTCAAACTTAAATGAAAATAGGCTGTCTTTTTGGCAAAGGTGCTCTAAGATGCGCCAAAACTTTTGGACTCGTTGGTCTACTGAGTAATTAAATAGGTTACAGAATAGACCGAAATGGTTCCAATCCTCAAAAAATCTAGAGGTAAACTCTATTGTTTTGGTAAAAGAGGACAATTTGCCTCCGTTGAAATGGCAACTTGCTCGAATTATGGAATTGCTACCAGGCAAAGACAAAAGGGCTCGAATTGCTCGAATTCAAACTAAAGAAGGAATTTTTATACGACCTATTACGAAATTATGTCCTTTGCCATTTGAAACTTAGTTGAGGACGTTGCCTCAAGGGGGGGAGGATGTTGTGATTTGAAACAAAATACTATTTTGCTTTTCAGCCGATTATATCCTGCGAATGTTTGGTTGGTTGGTTTATTTTTGGATTGTGTTTCGTTCACATGTGCATGTTGTTGTTTTGCGTTGTTGCATCTAAGCAGTGTTCACCGGTTGTATGTGTGATGACATTGATTGTCATTTGCGGAATGCACTTTCGATTGTGAGAGGAGAGGGCTGCAAAAACAATTGAATTGTAACTAATAGAAAAAAAATGTTGTTGTTGTCAATAAAAGAATAAGAAAAGCTCATAAAAAACCTTCTGTTAAAAAACCAATTTTCAGCAAAATATAATACATTGAAACACTTTTGGTGTATTAATCATACACACCAGGTGCCTATGGACATACAGATCAATTACTTAAATCAATCAAATTAGTTTATTGGTTTAATTTGGGTTTCCTCTATCTGAGGATGGTTCTTCGAAGGAACAAGGAATAAGGAAATAAATGTACTAGTTGGTACAGTTTCTATTGATATTTAGCGTTTTCAGCCCATTTCCAGACGAAATAGTGGTCTTTGGTACAATTCTCCTGATTGGGCCGCCATATTTTGATATATGCTATTTTTGACGAATTTCTCATTATATTATTGATGTTTATGTGAAATGGATGATAATTATATTGATTTTGGGACATTTCGAGGCATAATATAGTGTAGTAACAGAAATGATTGGAATCTGCATTGAGCCGTTGGAATATCGCTGAATATTGTTTATTTGATAGGATCTCAATGGTTTCTATTGATATTTAGCGTTTTCAGCCTATTTCCAGACAAAATAGTGGTCTTTGGTACAATTCTCCTGATTGGGCCGCCATATTTTGATATATGCTATTTTTGACGAATTTCTCATTATATTATTGATGTTTATGTGAAATGGATGATAATTATATTGATTTTGGGACATTTCGAGGCATAATATAGTGTAGTAACAGAAATGATTGGAATCTGCATTGAGCCGTTGGAATATCGCTGAATATTGTTTATTTGATAGGATCTCAATGGTTTCTATTGATATTTAGCGTTTTCAGCCTATTTCCAGACGAAATAGTGGTCTTTGGTACAATTCTCCTGATTGGGCCGCCATATTTTGATATATGCTATTTTTGACGAATTTCTCATTATATTATTGATGTTTATGTGAAATGGATGATAATTATATTGATTTTGGGGCATTTCGAGGCAAAATATAGTGTAGTAACAGAAATGATTGGAATCTGCATTGAGCCGTTGGAATATCGCTGAATATTGTTTATTTGATAGGATCTCAATGGTTTCTATTGATATTTAGCGTTTTCAGCCCATTTCCAGACGAAATAGTGGTCTTTGGTACAATTCTCCTGATTGGGCCGCCATATTTTGATAAATGCTATTTTTGACGAATTTCTCATTATATTATTGATGTTTATGTGAAATGGATGATAATTATATTGATTTTGGGACATTTCGAGGCAAAATATAGTGTAGTAACAGAAATGATTGGAATCTGCATTGAGCCGTTGGAATATCGCTGAATATTGTTTATTTGATAGGATCTCAATGGTTTCTATCGATATTTAGCGTTTTCAGCCCATTTCCAGACAAAATAGTGGTCTTTGGTACAATTCTCCTGATTGGGCCGCCATATTTTGATATATGCTATTTTTGACGAATTTCTCATTATATTATTGATGTTTATGTGAAATGGATGATAATTATATTGATTTTGGGACATTTCGAGGCATAATATAGTGTAGTAACAGAAATGATTGGAATCTGCATTGAGCCGTAGGAATATCGCTGAATATTGTTTATTTGATAGGATCTCAATGGTTTCTATTGATATTTAGCGTTTTCCGCCCATTTCCAGACGAAATAGTGGTCTTTGGTACAATTCTCCTGATTGGGCCGCCATATTTTGATATATGCTATTTTTGACGAATTTCTCATTATATTATTGATGTTTATGTGAAATGGATGATAATTATATTGATTTTGGGACATTTCGAGGCAAAATATAGTGTAGTAACAGAAATGATTGGAATCTGCATTGAGCCGTTGGAATATTGCTGAATATTGTTTATTTGATAGGATCTCAATGGTTTCTATTGATATTTAGCGTTTTCAGCCCATTTCCAGGCGAAATAGTGGTCTTTGGTACAATTCTCCTGATTGGGCTCCATATTTTGATATATGCTATTTTTGACGAATTTCTCATTATATTATTGATGTTTATGTGAAATGGATGATAATTATATTGATTTTGGGACATTTCGAGGCAAAATATAGTGTAGTAACAGAAATGATTGGAATCTGCATTGAGCCGTTGGAATATCGCTGAATATTGTTTATTTGATAGGATCTCAATGGTTTCTATTGATATTTAGCGTTTTCAGCCCATTTCCAGATGAAATAGTGGTCTTTGGTACAATTCTCCTGATTGGGCCGCCATATTTTGATATATGCTATTTTTGACGAATTTCTCATTATATTATTGATGTTTATGTGAAATGGATGATAATTATATTGATTTTGGGACATTTCGAGGCAAAATATAGTGTAGTAACAGAAATGATTGGAATCTGCATTGAGCCGTTGAAATATCGCTGAATATTGTTTATTTGATAGGATCTCAATGGTTTCTATTGATATTTAGCGTTTTCAGCCCATTTCCAGACGAAATAGTGGTCTTTGGTACAATTCTCCTGATTGGGCCGCCATATTTTGATATATGCTATTTTTGACGAATTTCTCATTATATTATTGATGTTTATGTGAAATGGATGATAATTATATTGATTTTGGGACATTTCGAGGCAAAATATAGTGTAGTAACAGAAATGATTGGAATCTGCATTGAGCCGTTGGAATATTGCTGAATATTGTTTATATGATAGGATCTCAATGGTTTCTATTGATATTTAGCGTTTTCAGCCCATTTCCAGGCGAAATAGTGGTCTTTGGTACAATTCTCCTGATTGGGCCGCCATATTTTGATATATGCTATTTTTGACGAATTTCTCATTATATTATTGATGTTCATGTGAAATGGATGATAATTATATTGATTTTGGGACATTTCGAGGCAAAATATAGTGTAGTAACAGAAATGATTGGAATCTGCATTGAGCCGTTGGAATATCGCTGAATATTGTTTATTTGATAGGATCTCAATGGTTTCTATTGATATTTAGCGTTTTCAGCCCATTTCCAGACGAAATAGTGGTCTTTGGTACAATTCTCCTGATTGGGCCGCCATATATTGATATATGCTATTTTTGACGAATTTCTCATTATATTATTGATGTTTATGTGAAATGGATGATAATTATATTGATTTTGGGACATTTCGAGGCAAAATATAGTGTAGTAACAGAAATGATTGTAATCTGCATTGAGCCGTTGGAATATCGCTGAATATTGTTTATTTGATAGGATCTCAATGGTTTCTATTGATATTTAGCGTTTTCAGCCCATTTCCAGACAAAATAGTGGTCTTTGGTACAATTCTCCTGATTGGGCCGCCATATTTTGATATATGCTATTTTTGACGAATTTCTCATTATATTATTGATGTTTATGTGAAATGGATGATAATTATATTGATTTTGGGACATTTCGAGGCAAAATATAGTGTAGTAACAGAAATGATTGGAATCTGCATTGAGCCGTTGGAATATCGCTGAATATTGTTTATTTGATAGGATCTCAATGGTTTCTATTGATATTTAGCGTTTTCAGCACATTTCCAGACGAAATAGTGGTCTTTGGTACAATTCTCCTGATTGGGCCGCCATATTTTGATATATGCTATTTTTGACAAATTTCTCATTATATTATTGATGTTTATGTGAAATGGATGATAATTATATTGATTTTGGGACATTTCGAGGCAAAATATAGTGTAGTAACAGAAATGATTGGAATCTGCATTGAGCCGTTGGAATATCGCTGAATATTGTTTATTTGATAGGATCCCAATGGTTTCTATTGATATTTAGCGTTTTCAGCCCATTTCCAGACGAAATAGTGGTCTTTGGTACAATTCTCCTGATTGGGCCGCCATATTTTGATATATGCTATTTTTGACGAATTTCTCATTATATTATTGATGTTTATGTGAAATGGATGATAATTATATTGATTTTGGGACATTTCGAGGCAAAATATAGTGTAGTAACAGAAATGATTGGAATCTGCATTGAGCCGTTGGAATATCGCTGAATATTGTTTATTTGATAGGATCTCAATGGTTTCTATTGATATTTAGCGTTTTCAGCCCATTTCCAGACGAAATATTGGTCTTTGGTACAATTCTCCTGATTGGGCCGCCATATTTTGATATATGCTATTTTTGACGAATTTCTCATTATATTATTGATGTTTATGTGAAATGGATGATAATTATATTGATTTTGGGACATTTCGAGGCAAAATATAGTGTAGTAACAGAAATGATTGGAATCTGCATTGAGCCGTTTGAATATCGCTGAATATTGTTTACTAGATAGGATCTCAATGGTTTCTATTGATATTTAGCGTTTTCAGCCCATTTCCAGACGAAATAGTGGTCTTTGGTACAATTCTCCTGATTGGGCCGCCATATTTTGATATATGCTATTTTTGACGAATTTCTCATTATATTATTGAAGTTTATGTGAAATGGATGATAATTATATTGATTTTGGGACATTTCGAGGCAAAATATAGTGTAGTAACAGAAATGATTGGAATCTGCATTGAGCCGTTGGAATATTGCTGAATATTGTTTATTTGATAGGATCTCAATGGTTTCTATTGATATTTAGCGTTTTCAGCCCATTTCCAGGCGAAATAGTGGTCTTTGGTACAATTCTCCTGATTGGGCCGCCATATTTTGATATATGCTATTTTTGACGAATTTCTCATTATATTATTGATGTTTATGTGAAATGGATGATAATTATATTGATTTTGGGACATTTCGAGGCAAAATATAGTGTAGTAACAGAAATGATTGGAATCTGCATTGAGCCGTTGGAATATCGCTGAATATTGTTTATTTGATAGGATCTCAATGGTTTCTATTGATATTTAGCGTTTTCAGCCCATTTCCAGACGGAATAGTGGTCTTTGGTACAATTCTCCTGATTGGGCCGCCATATTTTGATATATGCTATTTTTGACGAATTTCTCATTATATTATTGATGTTTATGTGAAATGGATGATAATTATATTGATTTTGGGACATTTCGAGGCAAAATATAGTGTAGTAACAGAAATGATTGGAATCTGCATTGAGCCGTTGGAATATCGCTGAATATTGTTTATTTGATAGGATCTCAATGGTTTCTATTGATATTTAGCGTTTTCAGCCCATTTCCAGACGAAATAGTGGTCTTTGGTACAATTCTCCTGATTGGGCCGCCATATTTTGATATATGCTATTTTTGACGAATTTCTCATTATATTATTGATGTTTATGTGAAATGGATGATAATTATATTGATTTTGGGACATTTCGAGGCAAAATATAGTGTAGTAACAGAAATGATTGGAATCTGCATTGAGCCGTTGGAATATCGCTGAATATTGTTTATTATAGGATCTCAATGGTTTCTATTGATATTTAGCGTTTTCAGCCCATTTCCAGACGAAATAGTGGTCTTTGGTACAATTCTCCTGATTGGGCCGCCATATTTTGATATATGCTATTTTTGACGAATTTCTCATTATATTATTGATGTTTATGTGAAATGGATGATAATTATATTGATTTTGGGACATTTCGAGGCAAAATATAGTGTAGTAACAGAAATGATTGGAATCTGCATTGAGCCGTTGGAATATTGCTGAATATTGTTTATTTGATAGGATCTCAATGGTTTCTATTGATATTTAGCGTTTTCAGCCCATTTCCAGGCGAAATAGTGGTCTTTGGTATATTTTGATATATGCTATTTTTGACGAATTTCTCATTATATTATTGATGTTTATGTGAAATGGATGATAATTATATTGATTTTGGGACATTTCGAGGCAAAATATAGTGTAGTAACAGAAATGATTGGAATCTGCATTGAGCCGTTGGAATATCGCTGAATATTGTTTATTTGATAGGATCTCAATGGTTTCTATTGATATTTAGCGTTTTCAGCCCATTTCCAGACGAAATAGTGGTCTTTGGTACAATTCTCCTGATTTGGCCGCCATATTTTGATATATGCTATTTTTGACGAATTTCTCATTATATTATTGATGTTTATGTGAAATGGATGATAATTATATTGATTTTGGGACATTTCGAGGCAAAATATAGTGTAGTAACAGAAATGATTGGAATCTGCATTGAGCCGTTGGAATATCGCTGAATATTGTTTATTTGATAGGATCTCAATGGTTTCTATTGATATTTAGCGTTTTTAGCCCATTTCCAGACGAAATAGTGGTCTTTGGTACAATTCTCCTGATTGGGCCGCCATATTTTGATATATGCTTTTTTTGACGAATTTCTCATTATATTATTGATGTTTATGTGAAATGGATGATAATTATATTGATTTTGGGACATTTCGAGGCAAAATATAGTGTAGTAACAGAAATGATTGGAATCTGCATTGAGCCGTTGGAATATCGCTGAATATTGTTTATTTGATAGGATCTCAATGGTTTCTATTGATATTTAGCGTTTTCAGCCCATTTCCAGACGAAATAGTGGTCTTTGGTACAATTCTCCTGATTGGGCCGCCATATTTTGATATATGCTATTTTTGACGAATTTCTCATTATATTATTGATGTTTATGTGAAATGGATGATAATTATATTGATTTTGGGACATTTCGAGGCAAAATATAGTGTAGTAACAGAAATGATTGGAATCTGCATTGAGCCGTTGAAATATCGCTGAATATTGTTTATTTGATAGGATCTCAATGGTTTCTATTGATATTTAGCGTTTTCAGCCCATTTCCAGACGAAATAGTGGTCTTTGGTACAATTCTCCTGATTGGGCAGCCATATTTTGATATATGCTATTTTTGACGAATTTCTCATTATATTATTGATGTTTATGTGAAATGGATGATTATTATATTGATTTTGGGACATTTCGAGGCAAAATATAGTGTAGTAACAGAAATGATTGGAATCTGCATTGAGCCGTTGGAATATCGCTGAATATTGTTTACTTGATAGGATCTCAATGGTTTCTATTGATATTTAGCGTTTTCAGCCCATTTCCAGACGAAATAGTGGTCTTTGGTACAATTCTCCTGATTGGGCCGCCATATTTTGATATATGCTATTTTTGACGAATTTCTCATTATATTATTGATGTTTATGTGAAATGGATGATAATTATATTGATTTTGGGACATTTCGAGGCAAAATATAGTGTAGTAACAGAAATGATTGGAATCTGCATTGAGCCGTTGGAATATCGCTGAATATTGTTTATTTGATAGGATCTCAATGGTTTCTATTGATATTTAGCGTTTTCAGCCCATTTCCAGACAAAATAGTGGTCTTTGGTACAATTCTCCTGATTGGGCCGCCATATTTTGATATATGCTATTTTTGACGAATTTCTCATTATATTATTGATGTTTATGTGAAATGGATGATAATTATATTGATTTTGGGACATTTCGAGGCATAATATAGTGTAGTAACAGAAATGATTGGAATCTGCATTGAGCCGTTGGAATATCGCTGAATATTGTTTATTTGATAGGATCTCAATGGTTTCTATTGATATTTAGCGTTTTCAGCCCATTTCCAGACGAAATAGTGGTCTTTGGTACAATTCTCCTGATTGGGCCGCCATATTTTGATATATGCTATTTTTGACGAATTTCTCATTATATTATTGATGTTTATGTGACATGGATGATAATTATATTGATTTTGGGACATTTCGAGGCAAAATATAGTGTAGTAACAGAAATGATTGGAATCTGCATTGAGCCGTTGGAATATCGCTGAATATTGTTTATTTGATAGGATCTCAATGGTTTCTATTGATATTTAGCGTTTTCAGCCCATTTCCAGACGAAATAGTGGTCTTTGGTACAATTCTCCTGATTGGGCCGCCATATTTTGATATATGCTATTTTTGACGAATTTCTCATTATATTATTGATGTTTATGTGAAATGGATGATAATTATATTGATTTTGGGACATTTCGAGGCAAAATATAGTGTAGTAACAGAAATGATTGGAATCTGCATTGAGCCGTTGGAATATTGCTGAATATTGTTTATTTGATAGGATCTCAATGGTTTCTATTGATATTTAGCGTTTTCAGCCCATTTCCAGGCGAAATAGTGGTCTTTGGTACAATTCTCCTGATTGGGCCGCCATATTTTGATATATGCTATTTTTGACGAATTTCTCATTATATTCTTGATGTTTATGTGAAATGGATGATAATTATATTGATTTTGGGACATTTCGAGGCAAAATATAGTGTAGTAACAGAAATGATTGGAATCTGCATTGAGCCGTTGGAATATCGCTGAATATTGTTTATTTGATAGGATCTCAATGGTTTCTATTGATATTTAGCGTTTTCAGCCCATTTCCAGACGAAATAGTGGTCTTTGGTACAATTCTCCTGATTGGGCCGCCATATTTTGATACATGCTATTTTTGACGAATTTCTCATTATATTATTGATGTTTATGTGAAATGGATGATAATTATATTGATTTTGGGACATTTCGAGGCAAAATATAGTGTAGTAACAGAAATGATTGGAATCTGCATTGAGCCGTTGGAATATCGCTGAATATTGTTTATTTGATAGGATCTCAATGGTTTCTATTGATATTTAGCGTTTTCAGCCCATTTCCAGACGAAATAGTGGTCTTTGGTACAATTCTCCTGATTGGGCCGCCATATTTTGATATATGCTTTTTTTGACGAATTTCTCATTATATTATTGATGTTTATGTGAAATGGATGATAATTATATTGATTTTGGGACATTTCGAGGCAAAATATAGTGTAGTAACAGAAATGATTGGAATCTGCATTGAGCCGTTGGAATATCGCTGAATATTGTTTATTTGATAGGATCTCAATGGTTTCTATTGATATTTAGCGTTTTCAGCCCATTTCCAGACGAAATACTGGTCTTTGGTACAATTCTCCTGATTGGGCCGCCATATTTTGATATATGCTATTTTTGACGAATTTCTCATTATATTATTGATGTTTATGTGAAATGGATGATAATTATATTGATTTTGGGACATTTCGAGGCAAAATATAGTGTAGTAACAGAAATGATTGGAATCTGCATTGAGCCGTTGGAATATCGCTGAATATTGTTTATTTGATAGGATCTCAATGGTTTCTATTGATATTTAGCGTTTTCAGCCCATTTCCAGACGAAATAGTGGTCTTTGGTACAATTCTCCTGATTGGGCCGCCATATTTTGATATATGCTATTTTTGACGAATTTCTCATTATATTATTGATGTTTATGTGAAATGGATGATAATTATATTGATTTTGGGACATTTCGAGGCAAAATATAGTGTAGTAACAGAAATGATTGGAATCTGCATTGAGCCGTTGGAATATCGCTGAATATTGTTTATTTGATAGGATCTCAATGGTTTCTATTGATATTTAGCGTTTTCAGCCCATTTCCAGACGAAATAGTGG
>CAUEHF010000106.1:0-25379 GCA_958502075.1 Orchestes rusci
AGAACGTAGAATATTAAGATTAATATCGCATATCTCAGCCATTTGAGGGATATTAAACCCGAAGGCTTCTGACAATAGACAGGCACTTACTGCCGATACTACTGGTTTCTTACGTTTAATATATCTATGTTTGATATGAGTAAATCCATTCCATAAATGCATACGGTCACCAATAAATTTAAGTAAATCAGTGATCTCAATCTTTGGTAAGTTACTAAAAAATGAATCATCTAATTTTTCTTTAGCTTCATAAAGTAATTTCCAAGATATAGTACCTTCTTCATCCTTAGTTATTTCTAAACCTTCATTAGTACCATTATCAATATTTGCATTAGTTTCATTCCATGCTAAATCTAGGTTTTGTAATGTTTTATCAAGGTGCTTATTGCAATAAATAGGTATCTTATGATACCCAAATTTGGTAGCTATTTCTTCAACATTATCAACTAAATTCTCAGGTACGAGATTGATGTGGCTATAGTATTCCGGACAGTTAGTATGAGACAATATTAACAGAAAGGAAATACAGTATGACAAAAACAAAAATGTATTCTAGTGAATTTAAAGAATCAGCAGTTAAATTGGCAACTGAATCGAAGCGACCTGTTATTCAGACTGCAAAAGAATTAGGTATCAGTAAGAATACTTTATATAGTTGGATAGATAAATATTCTAAACAATTTGAAGAATCAATAACAAGAACAGATGAACATCTGTATGATGAATTAAAAAGATTAAAGAAAGAGCTGGTGATAGTAACACAGGAGCGTGATATACTAAAAAAGGCTGCAGCGTACTTTGCAAAAGAGTCCCTGTAAGGTATGCATGGATAAAGAAGCATCAAGATGATTTCTCAATTGCAATTATGTGCAAATGTATGAAGGTATCACGTAGCGGTTATTATGAGTGGTTAAATAACCCTGGATGCAATAGGGATAAAGAAAATAGAGAATTAACCTGTAAGGTTAGAGCTATTTTTCAGGAAGGTAGACGAAATTATGGATCTAGACCCATTAAAAAGGCTTTGTTGAGGCAAGGCATAATTGTTAGTCGTAGGAGAATTACAAGACTAATGAATGAAGCTGGCTTAGTATGTAAAACTAAGTATAAATTTAAAGCAACTACTGATTCTAAGCATAATAAGCAAGTTGCTCCTAATTTATTGGATAGACAGTTTAAAGTTTCTAATGTTAATTGTTATTGGGTTGGTGATATCACCTATATCCCAACTGGAGAAGGATGGTTATATTTAGCAACAGTTATTGATCTATTTTCTAGAAAAGTAATAGGCTGGTCAATGAATAGTAATATGAAAGCTGATTTAGTTAATAATGCTTTGCTAATGGCAATATGGCAACGTAAACCACCTAAAAAGCTTATTTGGCATACTGATAGAGGTAGCCAATATTGTTCTGATAATCATTTAAAACTTATAAAACAACATGGTATTATACAGAGTATGAGTCGTAAAGGAAATTGCTGGGATAATGCTGTTGCTGAAAGCTTTTTTCATACTATAAAAACAGAATTAATTTATCAACATAAATTTAAAACTAGGGAGGAAGCAAAACATGCTATATTTGAATATATAGAGGTATTTTATAATCGTATAAGAATGCATTCTGCTAACGATTATCTATCACCAGTACAATACGAAAAAATACAAAAATGTGCGTAAAAAACTGTCCGGAAAACTGTTGACAGATCAGATCATAATCTAGATCACTATAGGACAAACTATCATTACAAACTAACCTTCCCTTAGTAATATAACAGTTCATTTTCCAATAGACATAAAATTCGAAGCGGTAAGGATCAAGGTACTCTGAATCATAATCACTCTTAAGGTAAGGAAGTATCCATTTAGCAATTACTAGCCCAATATTATCTGAAGTTTTTACTTTTAGAGCGGCTGGATATCTCCCCTTTGAATAATGAGTTTTCAGGAACTCAATAAGTTTTATCAAATAGCTATTCTGGTTCGCTAATTCAAACCCAACTGCTAGCATTATCGGACGTAAATAACGAGAAAATGACGCAGAAGATTTTGTATAAAATTCCCATTTAGCCAAGGTTTTATCAAAGGTTTTGCCCTCAATAAAAGCTGCAAGTAATTCAAATTGAGCTTTTGGCAAAATAGTATATGCCTCTTGGATCAATTCATCGTAACTGCACCCTGTATCATTTTTTTCTTTAGATGGAAACCATTTAAGAAATTTTGCTAGCTTTGGAAACTCCAATACAATTTCAGCACTATGGTGTATAGAAGCAACGTTAGCATGATTTTTTGCTGCTTCTATAATAGAAGCCATGTGGTGTTGAAATGTAATAATTAGGTTATCCATAAATTGCCGGTAACGGTTATAAAGAAAACATACTAAGTATAGCCATTGTTGTGTTTCTCCCATTTTTCTGAGTCTCGAAGCATAATAATTTTCTGCTAGCTCCCCATAATACTTGATACCATTTTTAGAAATACCTAATTGAGGAATAAAAGATTTACAAAATTGGTACAGTTCCTCAATCTTTTGTACTTTCTTAATTTCCAGTTTTACGGCGGTATACTGAAAATTCTTTTGATCGCATCGCATACTATTGAGCTGTCTAATACTTCCATCATTATTTACAACTTCTGTAAGTTGCTGTTTAATATTATCCGGAATAAAAGATATAATATTGTTTAATCGAGCTTCTTCAGTGCTGAATGCTTTAGAAAATATGTCTTGTAATGTTCGATATTTTGGTATAACAATACGTTCATTTTCAAAATATTTAAATAGCTCTCTTAAGCTGCTTTGGGCTTTGGGGTAATACCGTATTAATTCCAATAAATGGGTCATAATCACAACTGTAAGACTAGGTGTCCAATCAGTATAACGATGTAATTTTAAAATAGTATTTTGCTGAGCTTTAATTTTTTCTCGGTAAGGTTTATCAGTCAAAGTATTTTGAGATTGAGTAAAATATCTATTAATCAAATAGGTTACATCATCTAAAATCTCTTCAAAATTAAAATTATAGAATTGTTGAGTTGCTCTGAAGTAACCTAATTGCAATATAAAATATATTTTTAGCTTCAAAGTTCGATATTCAAGCAATAGTGTATGATCACTATTGGATAAAGCAAAAAAAGTCTCTCTATCCTTTTCGGTAAAGACTGGAAGGCTATATAATTCCTCAATTTCAGCATTTGAGAGTAAAATAATTCTAGTTTTTTTATTCATGGTTCATTTAAACGAGGATTATTATTAACCGGTTTTATATAATGAAAAAGATACAAAAATCAGAGCAAAAGAGTTAATTATTGCTGTCCACTTTATCAAGGTTCAAGTAAGCTATAAACAATAACATATATGTACTAAATTACTATGAAATATGGATATGCACGTGTCTCAACAAAAGATCAGGTTTTAGACTTGCAAATTGACGCACTAAAAAAAGCCGGTTGTGATAAAGTATTTCTAGAAGTAGCCAAGGGGATCAAAGCAGATCGCCCTGAGTGGATAAAACTTCTAAGTGCAATTAAATCAGGTGATACATTAGTAGTATGGAAATTAGACCGTATTGGAAGATCTCTTCAGCATTTAATTAAAACAGTTAATGAACTAATATCTAATAATATTGATATAATTAGCTTAAAAGATCCAATCAATATAATAACAGCTCAAGGTCGGTTAATGTTTAATATTTTTGCTTCACTTGCTGAATTTGAAAAAGATTTAATTCGTGAACGTACCATGGCAGGTCTTAAGTCTGCAAGAGATAGAGGGCGAATGGGAGGACGACCGAAGGGATTATCAGAAAAAGCTAAACGAAATGCAGGTATTGCTGAAGCATTATATAAACAGAATGAACTTACGTCCGATCAAATTGCTTCTCAACTAAATATTTCCAAAACAACATTATATAAATATTTACGAATAAGAAATGTAAGCATAGGTAGTTTTAATAGTGATTAAGGTAAAGAGTGACATTAATTAATCTTTTGAAATACGGGGATATTGTAGAGATAAAAAAATAAAACCGCAAAAATGGGTGTTCTTCCACTAGACCCGTATAAGTGTGCACTTTGTGAATTTAATCGTATGTAAGTTTTGAGATCGCTTTTTATTTTTATTGTTAATTCTTATCTTTTTTCAATTTTTACAGGGGTAACTTAAGCAGGGGGCAAGCCCTTATACCACCCCTATTTTTAATTTCTTTGAGCGCACGGCAAATTTGATTTATCAAGTTTGCTTAAGTGCGCACTTTGTGAATTTTTCAATTTTTGCTTTTATACTTCTTTCCATAATTTTTTATATTCGAGATTTTTGTAAAGGGGTTTTAAGGGGATTTATCCACTTCATACTTTTTTGAATTGCTAAAAATTTTTCAGACGCAAAACTTTTTAATTATGACATTATACGCACGTGTTGCAAGCAACACATATTGCGTATAATTTTATTTCTGCAAATGAAGTTTATAACTTAAATTACAATTTATTAGGTTTTAATGACAAATTAAACGGGAAAGTAAACATAGCCTATAATGATTGGTTATTAAGTTATTGCTTTCAAATATAAATAATGTTAATTTTAGTAAAAGTAAGCCTAGTTAGGCTTACTTTTACTAAAATTAACATTATTTATATTTGAAAGGTATTTTTATGAATGCAAAAGCAATTTTATCTTCAAAAGGTCAACTCGTAATCCCAAAACTACTAAGAACCAAGTTAGGTTTGCATTCAGGATCGGAATTAATTGTAGAATTAACAAATAATGACAGTTTAGAACTGCACCCAGTAAAAAATAATATTATTAAGTTCTTTGGTATGGGTAAAGATAAAGTAGATGATAAAATAATGTCTATTGAGGATATGGATAATATAATTAGTAAAGTGGTAGCTGATAATGATAGGAGTTGATACAAATGTATTGGTTAGAATCTATTTAGAAGACGATAAGGAGCAAGCAAAAAATGCTCAAGAATTTTTATTAGAATCTACTAAAAAAGGTGAGTTATTTATTTCTTCTTACGCACTTTTAGAATTTGTATGGGTTTTGAAAGGAAAGGGCCGTAATAGGCAACAAATATATGAGGCTGTTATAACAATAATTGATTCATCTGGTGTTGTTGTAGGACAGAGAAGCGTAGTATTAGCAGCACTAGAAAAATATATAAAAGGTAAAGCCGATTTTGGTGATTATATGATTCTTGCAGAGGGAGAAAAAAATAGTTGTTATAATCTAAAAACTTTTGATAAAAAATTTCAAAAAGAACTGGGGTAATTTTTCTAACGAGAGCGAGCCGCAGGCTGGAGCTTGCAGCTTTGCAAGCGACGGGATTGTTACCCTAAAAGGCGGAGTGTTACGGAACGTGTAACGAAGTGCCACTTTGAAGATTTGAAGTAGAAAAGACTATTTTATAAAGTACCGAATAAAATAATGTGAGAGAACAGCGTTAAAAAACCTGCAACTAATATTTTAAAAACATTGTACATATGCGGTTGTAAAATCATTGATATAATATATAGTAGCGACTAAGTACCGACACTTACAGTTCTAGGAACTTAACTGTCGTAACAAAATAGCTATATAGGTTAACGATGATTTTTACCTTAGACACCGAAGAATTTAATAAAGCTCAGAGTAAGAATAGTTTAACCAATAAATTAGCTTTTGCAGTAATGTTAAAGTTTTTTCAAATGGAAAAACATTATCCAACCAATACAGATTTTATTGATCAAGGCTTAATTGATAGTTTGGCTATACAATTAAACTGCCATAATATTAACTTAAACAATTATGATTGGAATAATAGAACAACGATGAGATTCCGTAAGGAAATTAGTATGCTATTAGGGTATAGGCGAATGACAATTGCTGATAGTAATATACTAATTGTCTGGTTAATAGATAATATATTATCAGAAGCACCGTCACAAGTAGGATGCCAAGTATACGCCTATGAGTTTTTAGCTAAAAACAAGATAGAACCATGTACAGCACCTCAATTAGAGCGTTATATAAATACCGCCTATTATAATTTTGAAAAACAATTTTTTACTAATATCTTTAAGAAATTATCTGTTAGCACAACTGAATCAATTGATAGTTTATTAGAAGATAATAGTGAGTTGGATACTATAAAAATTGTAGAAAGTTTTGATGAAAAAGAAGAATTAATAGGAAATTTTACTCAAGTTAAATTAGTACATTAAAAAAAAGATCCTTCAGGAGTTAAGCTTAAAAATGTTAATGCTGAAATCGCTAAATTAAAGCGGCTAAGATTAGTTGATTTACCAGCAAATTTACTAGCTAATGTTTCGAGGAAACTAACGATAAAATATTATAACCGGATTCTAGCTGATTCACCAAGTGGTATTAAAGAACGTAAACCAGATATTCTATATCCTACTATGGCAATATTTTGTTATTACAGATCGCAATTATTAACTGATAATACAGCTGATTTGCTAATGCGTTTAGTTCATAAAATGAGGAATTCAGCAGAAAATTTTATTAATAAAAATATTATTGCAGAAGTTAAATGCGTTAACGGTAAGTTTGATATTTTATATGTATTAGCCGATACAGCTGCTAAAAATCCGACAGGTATTATTGCTAATGCAATTTATCCTAAGGTTAGTAAAGAAACGTTAGAAAGTTTAGCTGAAGAATTACAGAATAGAGGGAACAAATGGTATGAGAACAAAGTGCAGAGTAAAATCAGGTCATTGTATGCTTATGCGAATCGCTCTCTGTTACTGGATTTACTAGAAGTATTTATATTTCAAACCAATAATTCGAGTAGCAAAGTATTAGTTGAAGCTATTAACTTTATTAAACAAAACCGTTCTATTACCGGTAAATATTATCCAGATTCTAAAATTGTTCCTATTAAAGGTGTTATAACAGATGCTTGGTATGCAATAGTAGTAGAAAAGGCAGCAGAGATTAAAGAGGCAGAAGTTAAAGGAACTCCTAAAGATCACGAACAAAATAAATTGACTGATAGTAAAATTAATCGCATGGCTTATGAGGCGGCTGTTCTAGAAGAATTGAGAAGACAGTTAAGTTGCAAAATGGTTTGGATTGAAGGAGCTTATCGTTATCGTAATCCTTATGAAGATTTACCACAGGATTTTGAAGAACGTAAGGAATATTACTATAAGGAATTAGGTGTTCCTTTAGATGGGAAGGAATTCACTAAAAATTTACGGGATAGTTTGGATAAGCATTTACAAGACCTGAATGCTAGTATTAACGTAAATCCCAAGGTAAAAATTATAAATAGTAAAGGTAATAAAAGCGGTCGCATAAAAATCACGCCGTATACTCCTCAAAAGGAGCCTAGTAATCTTAAGGCCTTGCAGCGTTTTATAAACCGACAATGGTCGACGATAAGTTTAATAGATGTATTAAAAGAAGCCGATTTACGGATTGGCTTTACTAAACATTTTCAAACTGTTGCAAGTAAAGAAGTAATAGGGCAAGAACAATTACTCAAAAGACTATTATTATGTTTATATGCCATTGGAAGCAATACCGGATTAAAGCGGATGAGTGCGGCGAATGATGATAGTAATTATTCAGACCTAAGATATATTAAGAGGCGGTTTATTAATGAAGCTAATGTTAGGAGCAGTATTGTTGAAATAGTTAATGCTATTTTTGCAATTAAAGACTCTAAGATTTGGGGACAAGCTACGACCGGCTGTGCTTCTGACTCAACTCAATTAAGCTGTTGGGATCAAAATTTAATGACCGAGTGGCATGCACGTTATCATGAACGTGGAGTAATGATTTATTGGCATGTAGATAAGAACGCTACGTGTATTTATTCACAGTTAAAGACCTGCCTTTCTTCAGAAGTGGGAGCAATGATTAAAGGAGTGCTTAAACACTCAACAAATATGGATATGCAGCAAAATTATGTAGATACTCATGGGCAAAGTACTATAGGATTTGCTTTTAGTCATTTGTTAAATTTTGATTTATTACCAAGACTTAAAAACATAAATAAACAAAAATTATATTATTCGAGAACTCAGGATAAAGATAACTATGCTAACTTAACTTCGATCTTGCAAGCATCAATTAATTGGAAAGTTATAGAAGATAACTATAATGAAGTAATAAAACATACAGTTGCATTAAAGATCGGAACAGTAGAACCGGATGTAATGATTAAACATTTTAGTAAAGATAATTATGAACACCCTGTATACAAAGCACTTATAGAAATAGGTAAAGCAGTAAAAACGATCTTTTTATGTCGCTATATATCATCTGAAGAGTTACGCATTGAAATTCACGATGCTTTAAATGTCGTTGAAAGATTAAATGGCATAATGGGCTTTATATTTTATGGCAAACTCGGTGAAATCTCAACTAATAATCGTGAAGATCAAGAGTTAGCAGTAGTTTGCTTACATTTGTTACAAGTATGTATGGTATACATTAACACTTTAATTATTCAAGAGGCGTTATCTAGTCATATTAACCCGTATGGTTTATTTCCATTAGATTTAAATACTAGAATAAAAATTGAAAATACGGTAATAGGTGTAGCTGCATGACAAATTTAATTCGCATGCCAGTTCGCCAAAGAGCTAAAGAATTAGCTAAATCTCTAAAAAAAGACAGACCAGATTATGATTATATACGTGAGTTATTCCGTCATTTAAGGCAAGAATTAAGCATTGAAATAACGAAGAAAAACAAAAGTTTACCATACGTACCTACAGAAGAAGAAATAAGAAAATATTATGATATAGCCTTAAAATCAAGAAATATGGGGCATGTTATTATTATAAAAACTTTATTATATACCGGTGTTAGAGTAAGCGAGTTAGTAAAGATAAAACTTAGTGAAGTTGATTCTGATCGTTGCCAGATAAGGATTACTCAAGGTAAAGGTAAAAAAGACAGAATAGTTCCGTTTTCTAGTAATTTTAAGGAAACGTTAATGCTACATGTAGAAAATACAAAGAAAAAAGGGGGTGAGTATTTATTTGAATCATCATGGAAGAGAGGTTATACAGACCGAGGAATTAGAAAAATTTTGGCACAATATACTAAAGCAGCAGGAATCAAACAATCTATCTCACCACATAAGCTTAGACATTTTTTATTTACTTGGCTTAAAAAGCAAGGCATAGAAGATGCTTCGATACAGCCGTATTCAGGACATGAAAGCCGTCAATCATTAGAGATATATTCAAAACTATCTATTGGAGATGCACAAAAAGAATATGAAAATGTAATTGGAAAATTTCCTGTCTAATCAAAGTGGCACTTCGTTACACGTTCCGTAACACTCCGCCTAAAAGTGCCTCACTTTTGGGATAACATCCCTATCCTGCATCGCTTACTTTTTCCTCAATTTTGGTGTACTTCCACAATGCTATTTTTTCATAAAATGCTGTCCTAAATCCCCCACTTTTTTCTTTGCATTAGATCCCACACAATACGCACCTTATGAAAGCCATAGAACCCTGTTATTCTAGGGGTTTTAAGACAACTACAGTAGATTTTTTGAAATACCTTGAAACCTGCAGTACATCAAGGGTTTTGGGGCTTTCATAAGGTGCGTATTGTGTGGGATCTAATGCAAAGAAAAAAGTGGGGGATTTAGGACAGCATTTTATGAAAAAATAGCATTGTGGAAGTACACCAAAATTGAGCCTATAAGGTCGGTTGTTAAGCCTTGATTTTATGCTGATTACCTTGAAGAATTTTTTTTAAGGCTAATATCGCTTCTACTTTGTTTTTGTAATGCGATTTATAGCGGGTGCATTCTATTACTATATTGGTTGGGATATGGGTAATTTTAACGGCATGATCTACGATATCTATTATCATATCTTTTGTGTTTATAAACGTCGTAATTTTTGGCGAAAACATATTATTTTACGAATATTAGCTTTGTATATTCGGCATTTACTGGCTTTTCTAGTGCCTTGTATTTGATTCTTTACACAAACTTAGTTTAAGAATAAAAACCCTTTATAATAGCCCTTAAAATTGCTTAAAGGGCTATCGATTTTATTTATATTGTCGTGTTGTTAAAGAACACTCCCATTTATTGCAATTCTTTTGTCCTTTAAGCACTTGAAATACTTATTGTTAAGGGAAAAGGTAAGGCATATTTATATTTTTTCAGATAGACAAAATACAGTTTCAGCTAAACAAGCTGTTTCATTAAATCAAAGGATATTTCAGTCTTGTATAAAACACTAACCTAACAGAGAAAAATATTACTTAAATTCAAAGTATAAATTCATAGGTAATAACTTCCTTGCTTTTATTATATTAAAATTACGCAATTAGAGACTTATATACCTACTATATTTGCTTTTAATAGGTATACATAGCTTAAGAATAAAAACCTTTTATAATGGCCCTTAAAATCGCTTTAAGGGCTATCGGTTTTATTTATGTTGCTGTGTTATTAAAGAACACTCCCATTTATTGCAATTCTTTTGTCCTTTAAGCACTTGAAATACTTATTGTTAAGGGAAAAGGTAAGGCATATTTATATTTTTTCAGATAGACAAAATACAGTTTCAGCTAAACAAGCTGTTTCATTAAATCAAAGGATATTTCAGTCTTGTATAAAACACTAACCTAACAGAGAAAAATATTACTTAAATTCAAAGTATAAATTCATAGGTAATAACTTCCTTGCTTTTATTATATTAAAATTACGCAATTAGAGACTTATATACCTACTATATTTGCTTTTAATAGGTATACATAGCTTAAGAATAAAAACCTTTTATAATGGCCCTTAAAATCGCTTTAAGGGCTATCGGTTTTATTTATGTTGCTGTGTTATTAAAGAACACTCCCATTTATTGCAATTCTTTAACACCTTAAAAGCACTTGAGATGCTTATTGTTATAAGGAAAGGTTGAGATTATAAACTATTTGATAAAGCAAAATGAAGAGTAGAAAACAAGTAAAAATAAAATAAACGGCGATATCCCTTTTTATTATTTTTAAATATTTTATTATTTCTTCAAAAAGTTCTTCATATCTTGAATTTTTTTTCATTGATATAACAAGACCGGATAGCTCTCTTAATTTGCTCATTAGGCGGTCTTGTTCTTCTTTTTCGGTTTTATTGTTTTCGTTCATATAATCGACCCTATTAAGTTTTTTGGTGCTAGGGGTTCTACAAAGTCATTGAAACAATAACCCCCTGTTGCACTTCATACCCTAATGGATACTTATAGCAACAGACCCCTAGCATGGGTAGCTTAGGGCTTAATAGGTCGATCTTTGCAATGATGTGTAGAGCATCACTAACGTTTTGAGTATATGAACAGTGAAGGCTATAATCAATAAGAATTTTGGTAAAAAAACCCTGATTTTTTTATTGTTAAAATGATTTTTATCCACAAAATTTGAAAAACTTATCCCTTTACTACTACTTTGTTTTTAGAAAAAGCTTTGTAAGAAGTATTTGTACCCCCCCCTGAATCCCTTATTTTATTAGGCTTGTAGAGGGTCAAATAGGAGGTTTTTATAGTTAAATAGGAGGTTTTTATAGTGTTTTTGGGTATTAAGTAGGAGGTTTTTATAGTTTATAATAGGAGGTTTTTATAGTTTAATATTTATAGTTATTCACATTCAAAAGGATATATTATATAATATCCTTTTGAATAAAGAATAATTAACGATGAAAAAAGTAAATTCACTTAGAGTTTTAAATTCTAAGACTTCTAAAATTTATAAAAATAAGAAATTAAATAATGCTAACTTTGGAGACTTTAACCATAATAATTATCAGGTTTTTTTGCATTTAGTTAGCAAAATAGGTGGAGTTGATAAGCAAGGGAAATATTTACAGGCGAAACAATTAAAAAGGGAACACGTATTAACTGCAAAGGAATTTAGTACAACTTTCAATGTATCTTTATCCAACTGTTATGAAGTCTTAAAAAAGGCAGCAGACAAGCTAATAAATACAAATATAAAAGTGGATAAATCGGATAATTCAGGATTTTGTAGAATTAATATTTGTTCAAAGGCTGAATATAATAAGAATCAAGGTTTTATTACTATAAAATTTACGGATGATATTATGCCTTACTTAGCTCAAGTTAAACAAAAATTTGTGTTATATAACCTTAAAGAAGTTGCCAATTTTGGAAGCCTTTACACAACGCGTTTATATGAGTTATTGCAAGAATTTAAAGAAACCGGTTGGATGTTAAAATCAATAGAGCAGTTAAGAGAAGCGTTTGCAGTTGGTAATAAATTTAAAGCTTATAAAGATTTTAAAAAATATACTTTCGGGCATGCTTGCCAAGAAATTAATGATAATTACGATATTGGTTTAAGTTTTGAAGAAATTAAGCAAGAGCGTAAGCGTAAAGTTATAGCTGTACAATTTTCTTTTAAAAAGACTATGGCCCATAAGGCACTTGATCAAAAAGGTGTAGAACACAAAATTTATAAAAAGCCAAAGTCTAAACCAAATCAAAAACCAAAAACTAAGCCTAGACCAAGACCAGAAAATAAAATAAAAGAAGATTTTGAAAAGGAAAAAGGTCCAAAAAACTTGGTGATCTAATAAAAGATCAGCTTCCTTTTCCTTTTTAAATGCTTAATGATGATAACAAGTAGCTCTAATTTTTTTAAGCGCACGTTGGATTTATTCCAATGTATAAGGGGTCTAGCGGAAGAACACCCATTTTTGCGGCTTTATTTTTTTATCCCTGTTTCCATAAGGTTTTGCGTAATTTTTCTTCCAACGTATCAATCATTTTTTCTAAGTCTATTTTACCGATATTCTTTTTAAAATTATAATGGCCGGTAAAGATAATATAACCCCATGCTATTGGTGAAATTCTAACGAATTGATCAATTACAGCCTGTGAAGCATTTTCTTCAATTATTTTTTGATATAATATATCTAACATAGTGCTGCTGTAAGCAATAATGCAATTGGCTACAAACTTTGCTGCCTGAGCACTTACACGGTTATCAATAATTTTTTTACCTTTAAAAACACCGTTATAAACTTTACGAATTATACCTTGTAGCTGATGATAATTTTCGGTACGGTTGCGTGCAGTTTTTATAGCTTTTCTAAGTTTTATGTCGTTTATCATATTAAGCACATGTATACTTTTGAATATTTTATTGTATTCAAATAGAGCAGAGTTTAATTGGGAGTACCGATCATGCGATGACAGCTTACGAATAATAGTAGTTTGTGTATTTTCCTGCAGGACAAGAGATAGAAGCACCCTAAGAATCCACTTTTCCTTAGATTTAATCAGTGCAACATCAATTTGACCTTTAGGCTTTACTGCTCCTTTACATGTAGAGTGGTACATGTGAGAGTAAAGTTTTTTTGCCTCATCTTTAATATTTTTAATGCTTGGCAAATATCCAATATCTACTGAATCAAGTACTACAAAGTTAACTGGATTAATGGAATGATTATCACCAGTAACATAATTAATTGCAATATTAGATTTATTTCCACAAACAATATCGTATAACCCATGCCCCTCATACTCATTCAGTCCTATACATCTAGCGTTAACTACAACGTGATTGGCTACCAAGGAGTAAATAGATATTCCCTTTCCTTTACCAAAGTACTTTTTAGAATATCTAGATTGAATAGTATTATTGCTTGTTGAGTGTTTATAATGGTACCCAAAAACTAGACAAGAAAATAGAGAAAAGTAGGTATAATATCTCCTAGGAAAAGGAGCAAAAAATGAAAAAACAAGTTAAAAAATATAGCGCAGAAGAAAAAGCAAAAATAGCAATTGAAGCAATATCTGGAGAAATGACTATAGCTCAAATTACCAGCAAATATGGTGTTCACGCTAATCAGATTTATAAATGGAAGAAAGAAGCTTTAGATTTTATGGTTTCTGGATTTAAATCGAAATCTAAACAACAAGATACCGGCCAAGAAGATTTAATTAAATCATTATTTGAGCAAATAGGCCAGTTAACAGTTGAAAGAGACTGGCTCAAAAAAAAATCTAGTATCTTTGGATTTAGAGGTTAGGAAAAAAATGATAAGTTATGCTTCAAAATTAACCATAGCAAGACAATGCGAACTTTTAGATTTAAACCGCTCAAGTTACTATTACCGAACTAGGAATACCTTAGATGATAAGGAGTATAGAGTACTGAACAGAATTGATGAGATTTTTACAGAGCATCCCTATTATGGTACTAGAAGAATGTCTCATGTCCTAAAATCGGAAGGGTTAAATGTTAGTCGTAAGATGATAAGAAAATATTATAAAATACTTGGTATTGAAGCAGTATACCCAAAAATTAATTTAAGCCGTAGGAATCAGGCTCATAAAGTATACCCATATCTATTAAATAATATAGAGGTGGTTTGCTCCAATCAAGTTTACTGTGCAGATATTACTTACATAAGATTAAAGCAAGGTTTTGTATATTTGGTTGCTATAATGGATTGGTATAGTCGTTATATTTTGAGTTGGCGGGTGTCGATTAGTTTAGAAAATGATTTTTGTATTGAAGCTCTAAATGAAGCAATATCTATACATGGCAAGCCTGACATTTTTAATACGGATCAGGGAGTACAGTTTACATCAAAAGATTTTACTCAAATACTTGAGCAACAAGGCATAGCTATTAGTATGGACGGCAAAGGCAGAGCCTTAGATAATGTATTTATTGAACGTTTTTGGAGATCTTTGAAACAAGAGAAGATTTATCGTTTTGATCTTGAAACGGTACGTGAAGCAAAGATAGCTATCAGAGATTATATAGAATTTTATAATAAGCAAAGACCTCATCAATCGCTTGAATATAAGACACCTAAAATGATACATTTTGCAGAAAAACTAGAAAATTACCAAGAGGCTATATGACATAGAAAATGCAAACTTTACTTTGAAAAACCAATACATTAATAAAGGAGAATTACACCTCTAAAATTTAAAAAATTTGTCTAGACAAAGGGTACCACCTCAGTTTCTTGCCATCAGCATCTGCAAGCAATTCTCTATCAAGAAGATTCCATTCCTTAAATATTGATAACCCATTAATATAGTTACTAGTAATATCATTAGCTTCTGACAGGCTTTCCACTCGAATAAAGTCTTGTCTTGTAGAACGTAGAATATTAAGATTAATATCGCATATCTCAGCCATTTGAGGGATATTAAACCCGAAGGCTTCTGACAATAGACAGGCACTTACTGCCGATACTACTGGTTTCTTACGTTTAATATATCTATGTTTGATATGAGTAAATCCATTCCATAAATGCATACGGTCACCAATAAATTTAAGTAAATCAGTGATCTCAATCTTTGGTAAGTTACTAAAAAATGAATCATCTAATTTTTCTTTAGCTTCATAAAGTAATTTCCAAGATATAGTACCTTCTTCATCCTTAGTTATTTCTAAACCTTCATTAGTACCATTATCAATATTTGCATTAGTTTCATTCCATGCTAAATCTAGGTTTTGTAATGTTTTATCAAGGTGCTTATTGCAATAAATAGGTATCTTATGATACCCAAATTTGGTAGCTATTTCTTCAACATTATCAACTAAATTCTCAGGTACGAGATTGATGTGGCTATAGTATTCCGGACAGTTAGTATGAGACAATATTAACAGAAAGGAAATACAGTATGACAAAAACAAAAATGTATTCTAGTGAATTTAAAGAATCAGCAGTTAAATTGGCAACTGAATCGAAGCGACCTGTTATTCAGACTGCAAAAGAATTAGGTATCAGTAAGAATACTTTATATAGTTGGATAGATAAATATTCTAAACAATTTGAAGAATCAATAACAAGAACAGATGAACATCTGTATGATGAATTAAAAAGATTAAAGAAAGAGCTGGTGATAGTAACACAGGAGCGTGATATACTAAAAAAGGCTGCAGCGTACTTTGCAAAAGAGTCCCTGTAAGGTATGCATGGATAAAGAAGCATCAAGATGATTTCTCAATTGCAATTATGTGCAAATGTATGAAGGTATCACGTAGCGGTTATTATGAGTGGTTAAATAACCCTGGATGCAATAGGGATAAAGAAAATAGAGAATTAACCTGTAAGGTTAGAGCTATTTTTCAGGAAGGTAGACGAAATTATGGATCTAGACCCATTAAAAAGGCTTTGTTGAGGCAAGGCATAATTGTTAGTCGTAGGAGAATTACAAGACTAATGAATGAAGCTGGCTTAGTATGTAAAACTAAGTATAAATTTAAAGCAACTACTGATTCTAAGCATAATAAGCAAGTTGCTCCTAATTTATTGGATAGACAGTTTAAAGTTTCTAATGTTAATTGTTATTGGGTTGGTGATATCACCTATATCCCAACTGGAGAAGGATGGTTATATTTAGCAACAGTTATTGATCTATTTTCTAGAAAAGTAATAGGCTGGTCAATGAATAGTAATATGAAAGCTGATTTAGTTAATAATGCTTTGCTAATGGCAATATGGCAACGTAAACCACCTAAAAAGCTTATTTGGCATACTGATAGAGGTAGCCAATATTGTTCTGATAATCATTTAAAACTTATAAAACAACATGGTATTATACAGAGTATGAGTCGTAAAGGAAATTGCTGGGATAATGCTGTTGCTGAAAGCTTTTTTCATACTATAAAAACAGAATTAATTTATCAACATAAATTTAAAACTAGGGAGGAAGCAAAACATGCTATATTTGAATATATAGAGGTATTTTATAATCGTATAAGAATGCATTCTGCTAACGATTATCTATCACCAGTACAATACGAAAAAATACAAAAATGTGCGTAAAAAACTGTCCGGAAAACTGTTGACAGATCAGATCATAATCTAGATCACTATAGGACAAACTATCATTACAAACTAACCTTCCCTTAGTAATATAACAGTTCATTTTCCAATAGACATAAAATTCGAAGCGGTAAGGATCAAGGTACTCTGAATCATAATCACTCTTAAGGTAAGGAAGTATCCATTTAGCAATTACTAGCCCAATATTATCTGAAGTTTTTACTTTTAGAGCGGCTGGATATCTCCCCTTTGAATAATGAGTTTTCAGGAACTCAATAAGTTTTATCAAATAGCTATTCTGGTTCGCTAATTCAAACCCAACTGCTAGCATTATCGGACGTAAATAACGAGAAAATGACGCAGAAGATTTTGTATAAAATTCCCATTTAGCCAAGGTTTTATCAAAGGTTTTGCCCTCAATAAAAGCTGCAAGTAATTCAAATTGAGCTTTTGGCAAAATAGTATATGCCTCTTGGATCAATTCATCGTAACTGCACCCTGTATCATTTTTTTCTTTAGATGGAAACCATTTAAGAAATTTTGCTAGCTTTGGAAACTCCAATACAATTTCAGCACTATGGTGTATAGAAGCAACGTTAGCATGATTTTTTGCTGCTTCTATAATAGAAGCCATGTGGTGTTGAAATGTAATAATTAGGTTATCCATAAATTGCCGGTAACGGTTATAAAGAAAACATACTAAGTATAGCCATTGTTGTGTTTCTCCCATTTTTCTGAGTCTCGAAGCATAATAATTTTCTGCTAGCTCCCCATAATACTTGATACCATTTTTAGAAATACCTAATTGAGGAATAAAAGATTTACAAAATTGGTACAGTTCCTCAATCTTTTGTACTTTCTTAATTTCCAGTTTTACGGCGGTATACTGAAAATTCTTTTGATCGCATCGCATACTATTGAGCTGTCTAATACTTCCATCATTATTTACAACTTCTGTAAGTTGCTGTTTAATATTATCCGGAATAAAAGATATAATATTGTTTAATCGAGCTTCTTCAGTGCTGAATGCTTTAGAAAATATGTCTTGTAATGTTCGATATTTTGGTATAACAATACGTTCATTTTCAAAATATTTAAATAGCTCTCTTAAGCTGCTTTGGGCTTTGGGGTAATACCGTATTAATTCCAATAAATGGGTCATAATCACAACTGTAAGACTAGGTGTCCAATCAGTATAACGATGTAATTTTAAAATAGTATTTTGCTGAGCTTTAATTTTTTCTCGGTAAGGTTTATCAGTCAAAGTATTTTGAGATTGAGTAAAATATCTATTAATCAAATAGGTTACATCATCTAAAATCTCTTCAAAATTAAAATTATAGAATTGTTGAGTTGCTCTGAAGTAACCTAATTGCAATATAAAATATATTTTTAGCTTCAAAGTTCGATATTCAAGCAATAGTGTATGATCACTATTGGATAAAGCAAAAAAAGTCTCTCTATCCTTTTCGGTAAAGACTGGAAGGCTATATAATTCCTCAATTTCAGCATTTGAGAGTAAAATAATTCTAGTTTTTTTATTCATGGTTCATTTAAACGAGGATTATTATTAACCGGTTTTATATAATGAAAAAGATACAAAAATCAGAGCAAAAGAGTTAATTATTGCTGTCCACTTTATCAAGGTTCAAGTAAGCTATAAACAATAACATATATGTACTAAATTACTATGAAATATGGATATGCACGTGTCTCAACAAAAGATCAGGTTTTAGACTTGCAAATTGACGCACTAAAAAAAGCCGGTTGTGATAAAGTATTTCTAGAAGTAGCCAAGGGGATCAAAGCAGATCGCCCTGAGTGGATAAAACTTCTAAGTGCAATTAAATCAGGTGATACATTAGTAGTATGGAAATTAGACCGTATTGGAAGATCTCTTCAGCATTTAATTAAAACAGTTAATGAACTAATATCTAATAATATTGATATAATTAGCTTAAAAGATCCAATCAATATAATAACAGCTCAAGGTCGGTTAATGTTTAATATTTTTGCTTCACTTGCTGAATTTGAAAAAGATTTAATTCGTGAACGTACCATGGCAGGTCTTAAGTCTGCAAGAGATAGAGGGCGAATGGGAGGACGACCGAAGGGATTATCAGAAAAAGCTAAACGAAATGCAGGTATTGCTGAAGCATTATATAAACAGAATGAACTTACGTCCGATCAAATTGCTTCTCAACTAAATATTTCCAAAACAACATTATATAAATATTTACGAATAAGAAATGTAAGCATAGGTAGTTTTAATAGTGATTAAGGTAAAGAGTGACATTAATTAATCTTTTGAAATACGGGGATATTGTAGAGATAAAAAAATAAAACCGCAAAAATGGGTGTTCTTCCACTAGACCCGTATAAGTGTGCACTTTGTGAATTTAATCGTATGTAAGTTTTGAGATCGCTTTTTATTTTTATTGTTAATTCTTATCTTTTTTCAATTTTTACAGGGGTAACTTAAGCAGGGGGCAAGCCCTTATACCACCCCTATTTTTAATTTCTTTGAGCGCACGGCAAATTTGATTTATCAAGTTTGCTTAAGTGCGCACTTTGTGAATTTTTCAATTTTTGCTTTTATACTTCTTTCCATAATTTTTTATATTCGAGATTTTTGTAAAGGGGTTTTAAGGGGATTTATCCACTTCATACTTTTTTGAATTGCTAAAAATTTTTCAGACGCAAAACTTTTTAATTATGACATTATACGCACGTGTTGCAAGCAACACATATTGCGTATAATTTTATTTCTGCAAATGAAGTTTATAACTTAAATTACAATTTATTAGGTTTTAATGACAAATTAAACGGGAAAGTAAACATAGCCTATAATGATTGGTTATTAAGTTATTGCTTTCAAATATAAATAATGTTAATTTTAGTAAAAGTAAGCCTAGTTAGGCTTACTTTTACTAAAATTAACATTATTTATATTTGAAAGGTATTTTTATGAATGCAAAAGCAATTTTATCTTCAAAAGGTCAACTCGTAATCCCAAAACTACTAAGAACCAAGTTAGGTTTGCATTCAGGATCGGAATTAATTGTAGAATTAACAAATAATGACAGTTTAGAACTGCACCCAGTAAAAAATAATATTATTAAGTTCTTTGGTATGGGTAAAGATAAAGTAGATGATAAAATAATGTCTATTGAGGATATGGATAATATAATTAGTAAAGTGGTAGCTGATAATGATAGGAGTTGATACAAATGTATTGGTTAGAATCTATTTAGAAGACGATAAGGAGCAAGCAAAAAATGCTCAAGAATTTTTATTAGAATCTACTAAAAAAGGTGAGTTATTTATTTCTTCTTACGCACTTTTAGAATTTGTATGGGTTTTGAAAGGAAAGGGCCGTAATAGGCAACAAATATATGAGGCTGTTATAACAATAATTGATTCATCTGGTGTTGTTGTAGGACAGAGAAGCGTAGTATTAGCAGCACTAGAAAAATATATAAAAGGTAAAGCCGATTTTGGTGATTATATGATTCTTGCAGAGGGAGAAAAAAATAGTTGTTATAATCTAAAAACTTTTGATAAAAAATTTCAAAAAGAACTGGGGTAATTTTTCTAACGAGAGCGAGCCGCAGGCTGGAGCTTGCAGCTTTGCAAGCGACGGGATTGTTACCCTAAAAGGCGGAGTGTTACGGAACGTGTAACGAAGTGCCACTTTGAAGATTTGAAGTAGAAAAGACTATTTTATAAAGTACCGAATAAAATAATGTGAGAGAACAGCGTTAAAAAACCTGCAACTAATATTTTAAAAACATTGTACATATGCGGTTGTAAAATCATTGATATAATATATAGTAGCGACTAAGTACCGACACTTACAGTTCTAGGAACTTAACTGTCGTAACAAAATAGCTATATAGGTTAACGATGATTTTTACCTTAGACACCGAAGAATTTAATAAAGCTCAGAGTAAGAATAGTTTAACCAATAAATTAGCTTTTGCAGTAATGTTAAAGTTTTTTCAAATGGAAAAACATTATCCAACCAATACAGATTTTATTGATCAAGGCTTAATTGATAGTTTGGCTATACAATTAAACTGCCATAATATTAACTTAAACAATTATGATTGGAATAATAGAACAACGATGAGATTCCGTAAGGAAATTAGTATGCTATTAGGGTATAGGCGAATGACAATTGCTGATAGTAATATACTAATTGTCTGGTTAATAGATAATATATTATCAGAAGCACCGTCACAAGTAGGATGCCAAGTATACGCCTATGAGTTTTTAGCTAAAAACAAGATAGAACCATGTACAGCACCTCAATTAGAGCGTTATATAAATACCGCCTATTATAATTTTGAAAAACAATTTTTTACTAATATCTTTAAGAAATTATCTGTTAGCACAACTGAATCAATTGATAGTTTATTAGAAGATAATAGTGAGTTGGATACTATAAAAATTGTAGAAAGTTTTGATGAAAAAGAAGAATTAATAGGAAATTTTACTCAAGTTAAATTAGTACATTAAAAAAAAGATCCTTCAGGAGTTAAGCTTAAAAATGTTAATGCTGAAATCGCTAAATTAAAGCGGCTAAGATTAGTTGATTTACCAGCAAATTTACTAGCTAATGTTTCGAGGAAACTAACGATAAAATATTATAACCGGATTCTAGCTGATTCACCAAGTGGTATTAAAGAACGTAAACCAGATATTCTATATCCTACTATGGCAATATTTTGTTATTACAGATCGCAATTATTAACTGATAATACAGCTGATTTGCTAATGCGTTTAGTTCATAAAATGAGGAATTCAGCAGAAAATTTTATTAATAAAAATATTATTGCAGAAGTTAAATGCGTTAACGGTAAGTTTGATATTTTATATGTATTAGCCGATACAGCTGCTAAAAATCCGACAGGTATTATTGCTAATGCAATTTATCCTAAGGTTAGTAAAGAAACGTTAGAAAGTTTAGCTGAAGAATTACAGAATAGAGGGAACAAATGGTATGAGAACAAAGTGCAGAGTAAAATCAGGTCATTGTATGCTTATGCGAATCGCTCTCTGTTACTGGATTTACTAGAAGTATTTATATTTCAAACCAATAATTCGAGTAGCAAAGTATTAGTTGAAGCTATTAACTTTATTAAACAAAACCGTTCTATTACCGGTAAATATTATCCAGATTCTAAAATTGTTCCTATTAAAGGTGTTATAACAGATGCTTGGTATGCAATAGTAGTAGAAAAGGCAGCAGAGATTAAAGAGGCAGAAGTTAAAGGAACTCCTAAAGATCACGAACAAAATAAATTGACTGATAGTAAAATTAATCGCATGGCTTATGAGGCGGCTGTTCTAGAAGAATTGAGAAGACAGTTAAGTTGCAAAATGGTTTGGATTGAAGGAGCTTATCGTTATCGTAATCCTTATGAAGATTTACCACAGGATTTTGAAGAACGTAAGGAATATTACTATAAGGAATTAGGTGTTCCTTTAGATGGGAAGGAATTCACTAAAAATTTACGGGATAGTTTGGATAAGCATTTACAAGACCTGAATGCTAGTATTAACGTAAATCCCAAGGTAAAAATTATAAATAGTAAAGGTAATAAAAGCGGTCGCATAAAAATCACGCCGTATACTCCTCAAAAGGAGCCTAGTAATCTTAAGGCCTTGCAGCGTTTTATAAACCGACAATGGTCGACGATAAGTTTAATAGATGTATTAAAAGAAGCCGATTTACGGATTGGCTTTACTAAACATTTTCAAACTGTTGCAAGTAAAGAAGTAATAGGGCAAGAACAATTACTCAAAAGACTATTATTATGTTTATATGCCATTGGAAGCAATACCGGATTAAAGCGGATGAGTGCGGCGAATGATGATAGTAATTATTCAGACCTAAGATATATTAAGAGGCGGTTTATTAATGAAGCTAATGTTAGGAGCAGTATTGTTGAAATAGTTAATGCTATTTTTGCAATTAAAGACTCTAAGATTTGGGGACAAGCTACGACCGGCTGTGCTTCTGACTCAACTCAATTAAGCTGTTGGGATCAAAATTTAATGACCGAGTGGCATGCACGTTATCATGAACGTGGAGTAATGATTTATTGGCATGTAGATAAGAACGCTACGTGTATTTATTCACAGTTAAAGACCTGCCTTTCTTCAGAAGTGGGAGCAATGATTAAAGGAGTGCTTAAACACTCAACAAATATGGATATGCAGCAAAATTATGTAGATACTCATGGGCAAAGTACTATAGGATTTGCTTTTAGTCATTTGTTAAATTTTGATTTATTACCAAGACTTAAAAACATAAATAAACAAAAATTATATTATTCGAGAACTCAGGATAAAGATAACTATGCTAACTTAACTTCGATCTTGCAAGCATCAATTAATTGGAAAGTTATAGAAGATAACTATAATGAAGTAATAAAACATACAGTTGCATTAAAGATCGGAACAGTAGAACCGGATGTAATGATTAAACATTTTAGTAAAGATAATTATGAACACCCTGTATACAAAGCACTTATAGAAATAGGTAAAGCAGTAAAAACGATCTTTTTATGTCGCTATATATCATCTGAAGAGTTACGCATTGAAATTCACGATGCTTTAAATGTCGTTGAAAGATTAAATGGCATAATGGGCTTTATATTTTATGGCAAACTCGGTGAAATCTCAACTAATAATCGTGAAGATCAAGAGTTAGCAGTAGTTTGCTTACATTTGTTACAAGTATGTATGGTATACATTAACACTTTAATTATTCAAGAGGCGTTATCTAGTCATATTAACCCGTATGGTTTATTTCCATTAGATTTAAATACTAGAATAAAAATTGAAAATACGGTAATAGGTGTAGCTGCATGACAAATTTAATTCGCATGCCAGTTCGCCAAAGAGCTAAAGAATTAGCTAAATCTCTAAAAAAAGACAGACCAGATTATGATTATATACGTGAGTTATTCCGTCATTTAAGGCAAGAATTAAGCATTGAAATAACGAAGAAAAACAAAAGTTTACCATACGTACCTACAGAAGAAGAAATAAGAAAATATTATGATATAGCCTTAAAATCAAGAAATATGGGGCATGTTATTATTATAAAAACTTTATTATATACCGGTGTTAGAGTAAGCGAGTTAGTAAAGATAAAACTTAGTGAAGTTGATTCTGATCGTTGCCAGATAAGGATTACTCAAGGTAAAGGTAAAAAAGACAGAATAGTTCCGTTTTCTAGTAATTTTAAGGAAACGTTAATGCTACATGTAGAAAATACAAAGAAAAAAGGGGGTGAGTATTTATTTGAATCATCATGGAAGAGAGGTTATACAGACCGAGGAATTAGAAAAATTTTGGCACAATATACTAAAGCAGCAGGAATCAAACAATCTATCTCACCACATAAGCTTAGACATTTTTTATTTACTTGGCTTAAAAAGCAAGGCATAGAAGATGCTTCGATACAGCCGTATTCAGGACATGAAAGCCGTCAATCATTAGAGATATATTCAAAACTATCTATTGGAGATGCACAAAAAGAATATGAAAATGTAATTGGAAAATTTCCTGTCTAATCAAAGTGGCACTTCGTTACACGTTCCGTAACACTCCGCCTAAAAGTGCCTCACTTTTGGGATAACATCCCTATCCTGCATCGCTTACTTTTTCCTCAATTTTGGTGTACTTCCACAATGCTATTTTTTCATAAAATGCTGTCCTAAATCCCCCACTTTTTTCTTTGCATTAGATCCCACACAATACGCACCTTATGAAAGCCATAGAACCCTGTTATTCTAGGGGTTTTAAGACAACTACAGTAGATTTTTTGAAATACCTTGAAACCTGCAGTACATCAAGGGTTTTGGGGCTTTCATAAGGTGCGTATTGTGTGGGATCTAATGCAAAGAAAAAAGTGGGGGATTTAGGACAGCATTTTATGAAAAAATAGCATTGTGGAAGTACACCAAAATTGAGCCTATAAGGTCGGTTGTTAAGCCTTGATTTTATGCTGATTACCTTGAAGAATTTTTTTTAAGGCTAATATCGCTTCTACTTTGTTTTTGTAATGCGATTTATAGCGGGTGCATTCTATTACTATATTGGTTGGGATATGGGTAATTTTAACGGCATGATCTACGATATCTATTATCATATCTTTTGTGTTTATAAACGTCGTAATTTTTGGCGAAAACATATTATTTTACGAATATTAGCTTTGTATATTCGGCATTTACTGGCTTTTCTAGTGCCTTGTATTTGATTCTTTACACAAACTTAGTTTAAGAATAAAAACCCTTTATAATAGCCCTTAAAATTGCTTAAAGGGCTATCGATTTTATTTATATTGTCGTGTTGTTAAAGAACACTCCCATTTATTGCAATTCTTTTGTCCTTTAAGCACTTGAAATACTTATTGTTAAGGGAAAAGGTAAGGCATATTTATATTTTTTCAGATAGACAAAATACAGTTTCAGCTAAACAAGCTGTTTCATTAAATCAAAGGATATTTCAGTCTTGTATAAAACACTAACCTAACAGAGAAAAATATTACTTAAATTCAAAGTATAAATTCATAG
>CAUEHF010000107.1:0-66780 GCA_958502075.1 Orchestes rusci
CCTTGTTTGTTTTAGTATCATGGCAAATTAGTAGGTTACCAAAATAATATTGACAAAAATGTCAAAAAGAAATAATAAACTGGCTAAGTCTGACGTCACAAACGTAGGTCGGAGCTTATAATGTTTCCAAACAAAACAAACTGATTTTGACATCCCATGTGGAAAACTGTAGTGAGTATTGAGATTTGAGTGTTTTTGGATTCATTATAAGCGAATAAGACTTTTAACGGTGATATTTAGTTGGACAAAAGACAAAAGGACAAATCACAGCTATAATAAATAAAGAATAGAGACTTGATTTTGCAATGATTTTGATAACCAAACAATTCGTACCAGAAACGTTTTCAAGCGCTCTCAAAGAAAGCATCAATTTGATAAAAAGCTTATAAATTATGCTTCAAAGCACTTTTTCTTCAAAATAAACCCAAAAAAGACGATAGAAATAATAAGAATGTAAGCAACATAACCTCAAAATGTTCCCAAGGATTAATTATACACTTAAACCAACTTACCTTGTCAAAAACTTATATGATTCCATTAAATATCACTTATTTGCTTTTAACAAATTCCAAAACACTCAAAAAAATTCAAAATTGTTGTTATGACAATGACATGTAAACATGTTTCTTGTTTGTTTGGAAACATTTTAATCTCAGACCCACGTTTGTGACGTCACGACTTAGGCAGTCTATTGAGGAGCTCGCGTGCAAAATCGGATATAGTATTATGTCCATGTGATATATCCACTTTTTTCACAAAATGATGTTTTGTTATTGCTTTCGGGTTCTAAATCGTGAGATCTATCGACCCATATTTGTTTTGAACCGAATGAACCAAAACCGTCAAAAACTCATTGAAAATGAAATTCGAAATTTGGCTCCTAACTATATCAATAAAGTTGTTATTATTTGGTATAAGTTTGTTTCATCTCAACTTAGTCAACAGTTTTGTACCAATAAGAAAGATAAATTTCAAAAAACATCTGTGAAGAAAAAAAATAATTTTTATGTGATTCTTATGACTATAAGAAAAGCTCAACTTGCTCAGATGAGTGTCTCAAAAAACATATCGACAAACTTTAAAGAGTGAGCTTTGACCACAAAGGGGAACAGGGCTTAATTTGTTTACTCCATATGTCAATTTAAATCACATCTAAGAAACGAAAGTCATTTGCTGCCCCAATAATTAATGATTATGTGTGTTAGTTCTAGCAAAGTTTACTAATGTTAGTAGACTTTGGTTCTAGTTAGATATAAATACTTACAACAAACAATGGCCCAGGGTACAGTGAGTCTCTAGCCCAAGGGGGCGGAGCCTAATTTGTTTTTTTCTTTATGTTAATTCGAATCGTGTCCCTGAAAACGATCCGACGGTCATTTTTGTGCACAATGTTTGTTTTGGTCGACTCTACTTATTGAACATTGGTTGATCAATAAAAGGGAGTGCATTAACTCTCATGCTATCTTTGTCTGTCGCATATAAAATGCTAATAAACTGATTTTAAGAAATTTTAGTGAAAGCATTAAAATTTGCTCACTCTTTATTCATAACACCCATTATGTCGTTCGTTCGCGTTGCTGAGGATTTTTAACCATTCGTTTGCCAGTGTGTGTACGGTCGACGCGAATGACTGTTAATAGACAGTTAACGTAACAAGTTAACGCATAAAATTCACGTCTACGTAATGACCCAAAAGCTAGTTGAAGTGTGGCATTTGACGTACGTGAAACGTAGCGAGTAGACTTAAACCTAATCTGTTGTATTTACTTTTAATTTTTCGACCAAGCAGAAGCAGAAAAAATGTGATGTCTACGTTAATTTGTTGATTGAATTATGAAACAAAATCAAAATCTCGATATGAAAATATATATTATATGTATATATTAATTCGTTGACAGATGATTCAAGATCGTCTACTCGATCGGCAAACCTCGGATTCTCGGATTACGTATAAGGGATAACGTGCAATACGTAAAGGCACGCAAGGTTACGTATATCCGTGAACGCAAACGTGAGAAAAAACAAAGTGCGCTTGCCCAGATGTCAATCACCACGTTTACGTCTACGTAAATCGAAGCACTTCAACTGTCTAATGCTTAAAACGCGAACGAAGGCAACGAACGCAAATGCACGGTAACGTTTAGATGTGGACGCGTATTGTGAATTATGACTTTGTCAAGAAAGCTTATTGTGCCGCAAATGGATGGAACGCTGACAAATGCCAAGATTCAAGTGTTTCGTGCAAATGTGTAGGGCTACCGAAAATCTCCCGCGAGCGGCTGACAATGGTTGGAGCGTTTGATAGTACTATCGAGTACCTAACTACCCTGAAAATTTCGTATCGATTCTATGGTCGAGAACCAAGATAGCACTTGGCTCCTTGGATGGAAAATATTTTTTTCTGGCGGAACCATGATATGTATCAATTCCTCAATAGCAACGTTTGATAGTACTATCGAGTACCTAACTACCCTGAAAATTTCGTATCGATTCTATGGTCGAGAACCAAGATAGCACTTGGCTCCTTGGATGGAAAATTTTTTTTTTTGCCGGAACCATGATATGTATCAATTCCTCAATAGCAACGTTTGATAGTACTATCGAGTACCTAACTACCCTGAAAATTTCGTATCGATTCTATGGTCGAGAACCAAGATAGCACTTGGCTCCTTGGATGGAAAATATTTTTTTCTGGCGGAACCATGATATGTATCAATTCCTCAATAGCAACGTTTGATAGTACTATCAAGTACCTAACTACCCTGAAAATTTCGTATCGATTCTATGGTCGAGAACCAAGATAGCACTTGGCTCCTTGGATGGAAATTTTTTTTTTTTGCCGGAACCATGATATGTATCAATTCCTCAATAGCAACGTTTGATAGTACTATCGAGTACCTAACTACCCTGAAAATTTCGTATCGATTCTATGGTCGAGAACCAAGATAGCACTTGGCTCCTTGGATGGAAAAAAATTTTTTTGCCGGAACCATGATATGTATCAATTCCTTAATAGCAACGTTTGATAGTACTATCGAGTACCTAACTACCCTGAAAATTTCGTATCGATTCTATGGTCGAGAACCAAGATAGCACTTGGTTCCTTGAATGGAAAATATTTTTTTCTGGCGGAACCATGATATGTATCAATTCCTCAATAGCAACGTTTGATAGTACTATCGAGTACCTAACTACCCTGAAAATTTCGTATCGATTCTATGGTCGAGAACCAAGATAGCACTTGGCTCCTTGGATGGAAAAATTTTTTTTTTGCCGGAACCATGATATGTATCAATTCCTCAATAGCAACGTTTGATAGTACTATCGAGTACCTAACTACCCTGAAAATTTCGTATCGATTCTATGGTCGAGAACCAAGATAGCACTTGGCTCCTTGGATGGAAAAAAAATTTTTTGCCGGAACCATGATATGTATCAATTCCTTAATAGCAACGTTTGATAGTACTATCGAGTACCTAACTACCCTGAAAATTTCGTATCGATTCTATGGTCGAGAACCAAGATAGCACTTGGTTCCTTGAATGGAAAATATTTTTTTCTGGCGGAACCATGATATGTATCAATTCCTCAATAGCAACGTTTGATAGTACTATCGAGTACCTAACTACCCTGAAAATTTCGTATCGATTCTATGGTCGAGAACCAAGATAGCACTTGGCTCCTTGGATGGAAAATATTTTTTTCTGGCGGAACCATGATATGTATCAATTCCTCAATAGCAACGTTTGATAGTACTATCAAGTACCTAACTACCCTGAAAATTTCGTATCGATTCTATGGTCGAGAACCAAGATAGCACTTGGCTCCTTTGATGGAATTTTTTTTTTTTTGCCGGAACCATGATATGTATCAATTCCTCAATAGCAACGTTTGATAGTACTATCGAGTACCTAACTACCCTGAAAATTTCGTATCGATTCTATGGTCGAGAACCAAGATAGCACTTGGTTCCTTGGATGGAAAATATTTTTTTCTGGCGGAACCATGATATGTATCAATTCCTCAATAGCAACGTTTGATAGTACTATCGAGTACCTAACTACCCTGATAATTTCGTATCGATTCTATGGTCGAGAACCAAGATAGCACTTGGCTCCTTGGATGGAAAATATTTTTTTCTGGCGGAACCATGATATGTATCAATTCCTCAATAGCAACGTTTGATAGTACTATCGAGTACCTAACTACCCTGAAAATTTCGTATCGATTCTATGGTCGAGAACCAAGATAGCACTTGGCTCCTTGGATGGAAAAAAATTTTTTTGCCGGAACCATGATATGTATCAATTCCTTAATAGCAACGTTTGATAGTACTATCGAGTACCTAACTACCCTGAAAATTTCGTATCGATTCTATGGTCGAGAACCAAGATAGCACTTGGTTCCTTGAATGGAAAATATTTTTTTCTGGCGGAACCATGATATGTATCAATTCCTCAATAGCAACGTTTGATAGTACTATCGAGTACCTAACTACCCTGAAAATTTCGTATCGATTCTATGGTCGAGAACCAAGATAGCACTTGGCTCCTTGGATGGAAAATATTTTTTTCTGGCGGAACCATGATATGTATCAATTCCTCAATAGCAACGTTTGATAGTACTATCAAGTACCTAACTACCCTGAAAATTTCGTATCGATTCTATGGTCGAGAACCAAGATAGCACTTGGCTCCTTTGATGGAATTTTTTTTTTTTTGCCGGAACCATGATATGTATCAATTCCTCAATAGCAACGTTTGATAGTACTATCGAGTACCTAACTACCCTGAAAATTTCGTATCGATTCTATGGTCGAGAACCAAGATAGCACTTGGTTCCTTGGATGGAAAATATTTTTTTCTGGCGGAACCATGATATGTATCAATTCCTCAATAGCAACGTTTGATAGTACTATCGAGTACCTAACTACCCTGATAATTTCGTATCGATTCTATGGTCGAGAACCAAGATAGCACTTGGCTCCTTGGATGGAAAATATTTTTTTCTGGCGGAACCATGATATGTATCAATTCCTCAATAGCAACGTTTGATAGTACTATCGAGTACCTAACTACCCTGAAAATTTCGTATCGATTCTATGGTCGAGAACCAAGATAGCACTTGGCTCCTTGGATGGAAAATATTTTTTTCTGGCGGAACCATGATATGTATCAGTTCCTCAATAGCAACGTTTGATAGTACTATCGAGTACCTAACTACCCTGAAAATTTCGTATCGATTCTATGGTCGAGAACCAAGATAGCACTTGGCTCCTTGGATGGAAAATTTTTTTTTTGCCGGAACCATGATATGTATCAATTCCTCAATAGCAACGTTTGATAGTACTATCGAGTACCTAACTACCTTGAAAATTTCGTATCGATTCTATGGTCGAGAACCAAGATAGCACTTGGCTCCTTAGATGGAAAATATTTTTTTCTGGCGGAACCATGATATGTATCAATTCCTCAATAGCAACGTTTGATAGTACTATCGAGTACCCAACTACCCTGAAAATTTCGTATCGATTCTATGGTCGAGAACCAAGATAGCACTTGGCTCCTTGGATGGAAAAATTTTTTTTTTGCCGGAACCATGATATGTATCAATTCCTCAATAGCAACGTTTGATAGTACTATCGAGTACCTAACTACCCTGAAAATTTCGTATCGATTCTATGGTCGAGAACCAAGATAGCACTTGGCTCCTTGGATGGAAAATATTTTTTTCTGGCGGAACCATGATATGTATCAATTCCTCAATAGCAACGTTTGATAGTACTATCGAGTACCTAACTACCCTGAAAATTTCGTATCGATTCTATGGTCGAGAACCAAGATAGCACTTGGCTCCTTGGATGGAAAATATTTTTTTCTGGCGGAACCATGATATGTATCAATTCCTCAATAGCAACGTTTGATAGTACTATCGAGTACCTAACTACCCTGAAAATTTCGTATCGATTCTATGGTCGAGAACCAAGATAGCACTTGGCTCCTTGATGGAAAAAAATTTTGTTTGGCGGAACCATGATATGTATCAATTCCTCAATAGCAACGTTTGATAGTACTATCGAGTACCTAACTACCCTGAAAATTTCGTATCTAAATTCAAGTCCTAGAAAAAGCTGTGTCGATATGTTTGTTAAAAACCAATATCAATATTTACCACATTCCTACTTCCCTTTATTTAACCTAACTTTTAGCCATAATTTTGAGAAGTGAAGTGTTTTATGGTTGGATTAAAATGTGTTGTTGTTCTTTGTGAGAAAATGCATTAATAAAATATTTATCGGTAAACTATTAAGCATCCCAAGGAGCCAGCTTCACACTTTCGATTCGATTCGACTGCGTTCTCGATTTCATTATTTTAGCAAGGAGCTGGAACTCAAGGAGCTAGCGTCACACACGTGCCTTTTCAAATAAACCCATAAATATTCGCTTTATTAGATTTGATAAAAATAAAGTACTGTAACTGTTCAAAACAGTTGATTCGTTAAAAAACTTATTCAAATTTACTTATCAACTGTTTTGAATGATAACACTGATAACAGGACTGTATTTTTAACAAATTCAAATGAAGATCTGATTCTTTGAGGAAGGAATTAGTAGAACAATGAAGAATTTGTCATAAATTCAAACGAAGGTATCTTTTTATTTCAATGTAATCAACAAAATACATTTTGGTACAATTTTATCACATGCATAAACAATATGGAAATATAAAAAATAATGAATAATATCACTAACAGCTAGATCACAATATTTAATGAAACAAAAACTCATTCTTGGAACAAGTTACATAGGTATGTTTATCAACAAAAACCTTGACCAGAGAACCAGGACATGTATGTGGCTGGTGGCTTGAATCTAAAAGTCTTCTTTTTTCTCCATTTGTTTTCAATTTTTCTTCAGAAATATTTTCTGGAATATTGATATATTCAGTTTTGAAAGCCACATCTACAGCTGGTTTTTCAGAATCGCGAGGGGGAACTATTTGTATATCTTGAATAATGATTATTTTCTGATAATTATTAATTGGCAGGGCATATTTGGTCAATCGAGTTCTATTCGAATCTGAAAAAGATTTTTCCTCATAATGTTCTTGACATAAATAGCACCTTTTTTCAGAATAATTCAAATTCATGGTTTGAAACCATTTTTCACGCCTGATCTGGTCTTTTTCAGGGAATCTAAAAATTTTCTCATTTCAATTATCGTCCTTGATTGAGTGAAAGTACTTATTTAAACACTCCAACTGTTTACATTTATAGGATAAAATACCTGGTTTAGACATTTTTAATAATAATAATAATAATAATATTCGTTTATTTAGCATCAAGCTATATACAAAAACTGTGTAGAAATAGTTTGTTGTACAAAAATATAATATATTTAATTAATATATTTTTTAGTGTTAATTATCAGCACACATCAACAATATCCCTTAACAATGTTTTCTCTCGAGCTATCTAAACTAAGGATGTACCGAGGGATGTACATACTACATAATAACTCACCTAATTTACTACATAACAACCGATTCTATGATTCTAATTAGTATCACAGCTTCGGCTTGAAAGACTAGATGAGCATCATATGTTCCACCAGACAGGCAATGTTCATGCTTTTCATGGGGTTGATCTAACCCATGTTATTGATACCTGCCCCAAGACTGCCAATTCGAAAATTGTCGTGAAAACCACCACCAAATCGTCTTCTTCTTTCGCTATGAACTAGCCCCGAGTCCAGAATCAAGCTTAGAGCCCAGTGTAGCTGTAGTTTGCTCAGTACTCAACAAAACACAAACACAAGTAGATAAGATGCAAGCAAATAATGCCTAAAAAAACCTCCCACGTTCAAAAAGCTTTTTACTACAAGTTGTGCCTACCTCTTTATTGTTTTCTTGCCTCTTAGAAGACTTTAATTGCATATCTCCGTATTATTTTTCCTGTTCTGCCTAAACCAGATCTAGACAGTTGCAATCAATATCATTTATTTATTATCAAAGCAGATAGTATTGAGTATTAAAGTCAGTCGTTTTTTGCTTTCGCTTTAGTGTATAATATTATACTTTATACTTCAACTTCACAAAAATGTCAGGTTTCAGGTTATGTTTATGATTCAACACCAAAACAAACGTTGGAAATTCGTTTCAACAAATTGACGTACCAATTTTTGATCAAAAAATTCCAAAAATCATGTATCTCTTTCTAACTGTATAAGTAAGACAGACCCAACCGATTATCATATGTCGGGCTGTCACATCGGATTAGTTCAAAACCTTGCCACCGTACGCCGTGCGCTACGGACCAGCGCAGAAACTCTATACGGATATTTCCCACTTGAAGAAACTATCTCTTTATTTTTATTTTATCTATGGGAATACCTATGTAGGTGGTATACCATGAACATGGTGGTTATCTATGTAACCAATTCTGCTATCATCGAAATTTCGCAAAAAGTTTGACTACGCTCCTAATGATACCTTAACAATGATTGGTTTTTATTTTAAATCACATATTATTGGTTTTGCAATACAGTAAGCGGTTCTTGTAAACATTAGGCATCCACGTATTTTGTACTTTTTGAAGGCGAATTTGGTAAATTATCCTTCGTTTAACTATTCTAAAGAGCAATGCTGGAGAATCATCACTTTTTTGTAGAAAAAACACTATTTTAGGCACATTGTTTCATACAAACATTTGGTAATTGCAATTTTTATTTTTTGTTTGTTTTACCTTTATTTAGACCCTTCTAGAAGATGTTTGCAACCATTGAAATGTTGGGCAAATGTGTGATTATGTGACAATCTTACGGGAAAGGGAGCGAATAGGGGTGCAGGGTGGGTAAAGAAAAGCGCAAAAATCGGGAGGAAAACGCCTACTTTTGATTAATTTATTGTGAACTACTAACCCAAACTAACCCAAACTCACTTTTCACTGTCTTTTTTGGGTAACAATAATTGCTTATAGGGTTTTCTGCTATTTGTTTTTATGTTTTTCAAATTTTCCTATCCGTAGCGTACCTTTTTACTCTGGCAAGAGCAGCCATATGGGCAGAGGAGCGTTACTTTTTAAATGATATTTAAGAGAACATCCACCGGCTACGCTGGGCAGGAGCGTACCCTTTTACTCGGGCAGGAGCAGCCATATGGACAGGAGCGTTACTTTTTAAACGATATTTAAGAGAACATCCACCGGCTACGCTGGGCAGGAGCGTACCTTTTTACTCGGGCAGGAGCAGCCATATGGGCAGGAGCGATACTTTTCAAACGATAATAAAGAGAACATCCACCGGCTACGCTGGGCAGGAGCGTACCTCTTTACTCGGGCAGGAGCAGCCATATGGCCAGAAGCGATACTTCTTAAACGATATCAAAGAGAACATCCACCGGCTACGCTGGGCAGGAGCGTACCTTTTTACTCTGGCAAGAGCAGCCATATGGGCAGAGGAGCGTTACTTTTTAAATGATATTTAAGAGAACATCCACCGGCTACGCTGGGCAGGAGCGTACCCTTTTACTCGGGCAGGAGCAGCCATATGGGCAGGAGCGTTACTTTTTGAACGATATTTAAGAGAACATCCACCAGCTACGCTGGGCAGAAGCGTACCTTTTTATTCGGGCAGGAGCAGCCATATGGGCAGGAGCGTTACTTTTTAAACGATATTCAAGAGAACATCCACCGGCTACGCTGGGCAGGAGCGTACCTTTTTACTCGGGCAGGAGCAGCCATATGGGCAGGAGCGTTACTTTTTTAAAGATATTTAAGAGAACATCCACCGCGGTTACGCTGGATAGGAGCGTACCTTTTTACTCGGGCAGGAGCAGCCGTTGAACTTGATTACATTCATGAGGCAAATTCATCCGATAACGCGATAATACCTTGAATAGAGTATAAAAAATGTTCTAGAAATGACATCCGTTTCTTTATTTGCCTGTCGCCTGGGTTCGGGAAGCACTAAGTTTGCGTTCTAAGTCTCAAAAACGCCTTCGAAACCTGTACCGGCATTCCCAAAGTGAAATAAATCTTCAAGGTGCAAATTAGCACATTTTGATTGCTGCTATGGCGCGCTTCACTGACGAAGTGTTGGCAACGCTGTAGAGAAAACGAGCAGTCAGAACGTCAGAACTGTCAGATATCAGGCAGGGCAACCGTCTGTTGGAGCGGAGGTTAAATAACGTCTTCAACAAAAATGTCAAAAAGAAATAATTGTTTTTTAATGTTTATAAATATATAAATCGTATTCTGGTTGATCTTGAGAATCAGAAAGTAGTTATTTTGAGTCTGTAATTGAATAGTCGGTAAACTAAAAAATGACCAAACATTTTCCAAAAATCTCGGTTTGTTCCAGTTGTGGGTCATTGAAATGGACAATTTCTGTTGTTCCAATGTACTACAGTTCCTCACGTAACCACTAAAGAAGTTAAAACAAATAGTTAAGCAGGATAAATAAATTTTAGAAATTTGATTTACAAAACTTATCGCCGCGAAGTCGATATTCTCAATACTGTCAATATGACAAGATTTTCAAGTCACTACTCACTAATTGAAGACCAAGAATGATAAACACGCGCTGTGTTGCCAAGTGGATGCTGTGAGAAATGTTTTTCATATTTTTGTCTGTAGCGGATGAAGGGTTAGTTTTGATTCGATTGGTTAGTTTTTGTTAGTTTGGGTGAGTTTTTGTTAGATTGGGTTAATCTTGGTTAGTTTGGGTTAGAAGGGAAATAATTTTTGAAACTTTGACATTTCCATAGTTCTCGTTCTCAGTGTCTTATGTTATATTGTTTTTTTTTTGTCATAGTCTATCAAAATATACAGGCAAAACTATTGCAGTCATGGTTTTTAAGAAGTTTGGTTACGTTTGGCAACATTGCATGTTGGTTCTAATATGTAGCTTGTAACAATGTGACGAAGCTGTCATTTTAGGGAGTTGTTGCATTGAAATCTGAAAAAAAAAAAGTTTATTCTGGAATTTTTTTCCTTATTAAAAGTTGTTCATCCAGCATTTTTTTTAGTTGAAATTGTTCTATACTTAAACCCAAAACTATGCTTAAATATTGGAAAAATGCATTTATATATGGATGCCTAATCTTTACAAGACCCCAGTAAGATGTCCGATGCTGTCTTTGCAACTCACATTCAAAGTCTATACCAAACAGTATAAAACGCTCGGGTTTTCCTATTACGTATACCAAACGGCTCGTCAAAATAAAGAACATGGCAATTTTTTGCCCATATTCATGAGCTGTGGCAAATAGACGGATTTGTCGAGTGTTTTAGCATCTTGAATGCCAACTTTTGTGCACTGGACTGACTTTTGTAGATTCTGTGTGATATGAGTTTTTCTATGATACCTATAGGTACAGGGCGCGGAAGAAAGTGATGCAATTTTAAAAACATTCAAGATACCTACTGCCATTGGCTCTGGTAAACTTGACGACCCACAGAATTCACAGTTTTTCTTAACTTTATACAAAGCCTACACCAAATAGAGGCGAAAGGAACATAAAAATCGGCGGATCATTCAGTTTTTCTCCTTAACACTTTAACTGCCATCTGTATCTCTGAGTATACACAATAGCATGTCCCAGATCGCCACGTGTATATTTTAGTATACACATACACATAGTACACATACAATCAGTAATAATCCGCCGTGTGTAGACTACAGTAGCACGCTTTACGTGCATTTCTTATGGGATATGGTTAGGCGTGGCGTGGCACAATGACAAAATTATTTTAGCGCAGTTTCAATGAAAAATATTTTTTTTATAATTAATTTGTATGTCATAGTGGCGCGCGGGACCGTTCTACTGAATTCGGCATGGCAGTCAAAGTGTTAAATACCAAAATAAACCTAAAACATGTTGAACTGTTTCCGGCAATTTATAAACAAAAAATGCCATTATCCCCTGATAATTATACATGATTCCACTTGAAACACACACATACTGGCCCATTAAATTACCTTTGGTAACCACAACCAGTAATTTTTGTAAAATAAATAAATATTTCAGGCTAGCAAAATAAATCGGTCTAACTAAACACGAACGCATTGCATTAATTTGTCTTGGATTGATAATGACAATTTGACAATGCGATGACAGTAGCAATTGTGCGAAAAAATAGCGCTTCGCAACGTTGCCAATTAGTTTTGCCAACTATTACTACGGAACACGACATGATGACAACTAGTGTTGTATCATTGAGTTTTATAAGGCTTTAGAGAAGGAAACCTTCAAAAATAATGGCACCATCATCCAATTTTGGACGTATGTCTTGAGAAATTCACTGTATCGCTATCCTTGTCGAGCTATATCTATCTGCGTCGCCGATAACTGACCTGCTTTGGACGCGGTTGCCGATTTGGGCAAATCTTCATCAATGAAAATTCCTCTGTGTACGAAATTGATTGATAAGACATGATACAATGAAAATTAAGGAGGATTGAGTATTGTTCATTTTTCAAGAAGGTGCATCAAGGTTCACTATTCTAGATTATCGCATAATCAGACACATTTACAACCATGATTTCGTGTGAATCAACTCAATGTTGAACAACGGTGATAGTGTCTAATGATGATATTATTTCATATCATAAATAATGTAAAACATTTTTGTGCTACTCAAAGCTCAATTACTAACATTCATTAAATAATGTTTTTTTGTGCATTGGATACAGGCGATACATAGTGAATATTAGTCCTAGTACACGGCAACGCTGCCTTCAAACAGCTGGTTTCGATTTTGAAGGTAGTGCGGTGATGCCATGGGGTTTCAACTTGAAAACTTCTACTTTCGTGCTTGTGAAGTGTTGTATTGTGACTTTATTTGTGAAAAATGGTAAGATTGTGCTTGCTGTGTCAAAAACTGGGCCATTCGGATCCAGAAATCACCATTCACAGGTAAGTATCAAATTTGCATTGAGCATTGACTGGAGAGGGATCCAGTGGTGTAGAGTGTAGGCATCATCATATATTTCATTCATGAAAATGAGGATTTTTCAATCTTCAGGAAGTTTAAATGTTTGTTTTTATTCGTGAATAGGTAACAACGAAAAAATGAAACTGATTTGGAAAAAAAGCCTGAATGGTAGTGTTTTAGGCAATAGGAACCGATTGTTCTCAAATAAGAAAGGATATTCATATTACTTGAATACCTATTCCATTATTTCCTCGATTATTTCATACACAGTGAAGATGAATTATTTATTGGATACTTCCTCAACTGTCTTATTTTCGTTTTTTTTTATTACAATAAGGTTGAAGTCTTCAGTAATAATGCTTACCTTTACAATTATTATTATCATAATCACTTTTTAGAGCTCTTAAAACCTCGCGTTTATCTCGAAATTAACTTTTTGACATATCGCCCTCTTTGCCTGTACCTTTCAATTGGCATTAAAAATTTTGACGACGCCCAGTCTTTCTTCCTGTTAAAGCGAAATAAAGTTTTTCCAACAATTTGCTCGAAACCAATCAATAGACTTTTATGAAGGGACATTTTTGTCAGAAACGTCAAATAAAAAAGATAAAGGGGGTCTAAATTAATATATAAAAAAACCTTGTATAGGGCACAGCTAAATGGACCCCGCAATTCACTTCACTCACTGACGTTTGGAAAAAAGTTTTAAATTAAAGTTCAATGGTTGAAAATAGATATTTACCCTGTTCCCAAGGCTTCCGAATAAACCTTTACATCAAACGTGCCAGAAAAAATGGCAATTTTATTTTTAAGGTAGGTATAGGATATATAAAAAATGTTTAATTTTCTGGAGAATGCGAAAAGTGAATAGAAACTGCAAATATTGGTACTTGCAAATTGAAGCAGGGTACCTACGCATTATGTATTGTTTATTTGCCCATACTTCTTTGAATGTATATCTAGACATAAATGTTTATGTCTAAACATACAAAATTAAATTTATGTCTAGACATTAATTTAAAGAAGAATAGACCAATAAACAATATTGCTTACCTGCTTCAATTTGCAGGTATACCAATATTTGCGGTCTTTGTTTAGTATGACTTCTGCACCATATTTCTTTGAATTTATCTCCACTCACTTTCCAGCACTGATAATCATTTTGGTCGAGATTTTGGTATAGTTAAAAATAGTTTTTCGGCCATTTATTTATAATACTTTTCGCCTGTACATATACTTATGTATTAGAAACAAGAAAAGTAAAACGTTGCTGTTTCTTATTTTTTATATTTTTTTCTTGTTATCCAATTTTAGATTTCCAAAAAATGAAGAGCTGCGAAATATTTGGTGTTCTTTGGTGAGGATTGACGAGGACCGACTTCGAATCAAACCTCCCTTTTTGTGTTCGGCCCATTTTAACCCACAAGACTATTTACGTGAAATTGATGGAATCAAATATTTAAAACCGGGAAGCTTGCCAATCATGACTCACCGGCAGACCATACAGTTTCCCGTCTCCAAAAACAAAAATCATATGGCAAATTGAGTAAAATGGCCTTAGAGATATGTAAGAAAGACGAAATATATTTTGTATTTTGGTTGTCATTTTATTCGGAACCGTAATTCATTATTGTCGGAAGAACAGCAGGAGATTTAATTTTTAATGTTATGAAAATTTCAATTTTTATTGATTCAGAAAGTCAAAAATGTGATATACTGTCATATAACAATAACGACATAGGTACCTACCCAAATTAATATTCATTTATATTTTTCATACAAAACGGTTGAGGTTGAGACTCGAAATGTGCCGCCGCTGTTCCAGATGAAAATCGAGTTCGGACGTACGTATTATAAGAATCACATGTTCTCATGCGGTGTTGCCCGATGGGTTCGGATTCCTCGTTTTATCTCTTTCCACTCATAGTGTTGTCTCTTTCGCACTTATTGTGATGTTGGCGTCAAGACTAATACCATTTTAGGAATGGGATGCCCAGTCTATAGTATTTAAAGTCAATGTGTTGTATACAGTGACTCGATAAACTACAGTGACGCCATCGAGGCCATGTTAAGGCGAACGCTGGGGCGCGTTCGGGAACGTCGACATTTTTGAAAAATAGGAATAAGAAAATAATATAATAAATAAGTACGTACCTTATGAACAAATAGTCAAATCACAAAGAAACCGTGGTGAAAAATATTTTTCACAAACCGCAACTTACAGCTATATGCACCGTACGTGAGCTTAGCCAATCTCGATTAATTTTCAAAGTTAGATTAAGCGGTGTTTTGTATGCACCGAATAATTCGCTGCAAGGATCGTTAATCCTTGGTAAGACTTTTGACAACGTCACAAAATAACCTAGAAAAATACATATATGAATAACAATTTTGGAATTTATGTTGCGAGATTTGTTTTGAGTTTTGCTATTTGCTTGCAAGATTTAATGACAATTGTAAATTCAATATTTGGTGTGGGTATCAACTTTTATTCTTGAACCATTCGTACCTATATTTGCTTTTCCTCTTCTGTTGGGCTTTGATTTCATGAAAGCGAGTGGTTATTATATACTGTATAGCTAGTCTAATACAGCAAGAATAACAATTCCATCCACCTGATGATAAATAAAAACATCACTTTTTACAAGAAAATATATATTAGTGGTTAATTAAATGATTTTGTGAGGAGTGCCCCGTGGAATGCCCATTGATAAATTATTGACAATATTGTATAATTCTCAAACTCATTATCTACTTTGAAATTATTACAAATATGTACAACTCGATGTACAAACTTTGGAAAACGCATCGTTTGACAACTCAAGGAAAGAGAAGAAACAAATATAATTAAAATAATTTCTTATATAGTTGATAAAAACACAGACCTTCTTCTATTGGGATTTCTGTTATACCATGAAAAAATCTCATTTGGGAAAACAAATAAAAAGTGATGAGACCATCAGTTTTAAAGGTTTTTATCTTGCAGAGATAAGTATCTAAAGCTTGAATAAAAAAAGTAAATCAACAAGTCTATTTGTTTATGAGTCTGAGAACTTAAAATTTTGAATTGAATTAGACAAAACTTTGAGATTAGTAGCCATTAGATACCTCTACAGGATATAGATAGGAGATACCTACTTTCAACACCAATCCAGATTGAGTCGATCGATTGAACGATAAAAAATCATGGGTAAAATATGCGGTAGATATCCGAGTGGTGATAGGTACACTGTTTTTTATTGTATCTACCTACAAAAATATGTACCTATTCAATTCAATATTCTATTGAGCAATTCGCATTATTATGAGTGTATTGTGGAGCAATAAAAATTGCTTGATATTGAGATCTATTTTGTATAGTACCCATTGACTACCTATTGGAATTGGAAAAGAATCCTACTCCAATCGATGATTTAAAAAAAATCTAAATAGGATCCTCCGTTGATTTCACTCTCATAGTTTTGTCTTTAGTCGCAAGACCTCAAAATCTGTAGGAAAAACATAAACAAATGAAAGACTAGGTTAGAATTCGTTGAAATTTTTCGATTAAGCCTAGAAAATGGGGCGATCAGAGTTAAGCGACCGATTCAGACTTAAGCGCTGCGGTGCATCCAAAAATTGGAATATAATCGCGATAAAGACTTCATCCGGATTAGATTTCTACGGTCAGAGCCGTCTATATTGTAATACAAGCCATGAAGTCAACAATTGCAACGTCGCAATTTTGGACCACCGTTGACGTTAAACGGTGGTCGAAATTTTGCATTGATTTAAGGTGCTTTCTTTAGGTGAGTAATGAACGGGAATCATATGTAGATGGTAGCATATGATTCCCGTTTGCCAAGCGGAAATTTGACAGTTCCACTTCGAAATGAAATTGAATGTAGCCTAGGCTCCCAGGCATTCAACGTTTCAAAACTGCTTTCAGTTTTCAGTGCTTCATTCAACCACAAAACATTCCCCTCATTCAACTTGAAATTTTATTTTGAAAATGTGAGAATGAGGAAGAAGCTCAGTGAAAAAATGTGGTTTCTGCGTTCTAAAAATTTAACATCAAGGTAATAAGTGGGTGGGTAGTAAAGAAAAAAAAATACATATTTAAATAGGGAAAATGGATGAATTAATGCCTCATCCTGAATTCCTCATACATATGCACCAGCTTCTATATGTGGAAAAATCATAGAAAACGAGTGTTGTTTCGTTTAGGACTTTGGAGAAACATTTTGGTGCGTGACGGAGATGGTGCTTTTTGGTTTCTCTGTTTTAATAATAGTAATTATCAACTCCTGTCCTCCAGAAACTGAGGAAATCACATCTCAAAATCTGTAGCCATCTACCTATCTGGCGGTTTTGATGTTTTATTGTTTAGAATCAATATTTTTTCCCAAAAAATCATAAAACTGTTGTTAGGTTAGGATATGTATTATGTTAAATCTTAGGGAGTGACTACTGACTACTGCACTGTCTAGACAGATACCCAATAAAAATTGCTGCACTGTCCAACATGCGCAGTGCGTTGTCGAGCTAGACGGAACCGCAAGATACCGACAGTGCGGGAAGATAATATTTCTGCGCTGTCTATCTTGAGGAGACAGTGATTATCTACATACAGCATGATTTTCTAAAGGAAGAAATAGGCGCAATAGAAATAAGACAAACATTTTTCATCAACATGGGTTCGAAAAAGCGTCGTTTCGTAGATCAATGTGTTTGAATCTGAAAGTTTAATTTCTATTTTTGTTAAAAAATAATTAAATACTTGTCTAATAGTCTAATAATGGAAGACTTTTGAAACAGGTTACTTATTATAATTTGATATTATTGTTTTAATTCCCTCAAGAGTTGAGAGAAGTTAAATGGATATATTTTTTTGTTTTATTGAGCAATTGCTAATTATTGATAATATACTCAATAACCAAATATTTCCAGCTCGTCAATTTTGTTCGTAATAACAACATAAACTTTTTACCGTTTAATTTCAAGTTTGAGTCTCATGCAATGACAATTCAGAGTGTTTTATTTTGTTTTTGATATGATACTTGGAAAATATTTTTTTTTTTAAGAAACAGAATAGCCGAAAATTATGAAGACTATTACTGGACTGCAGCAAAACTACGAGTAAATGAATTCTATGGTGTAATTCAAAATTCACTTTTTACACTCTCACTTGACTTTCGTCCCCGAAAACTTATTCGGTGCGTGGTGCGTGCAAAGACGAACAATATGTGACAGGTTCTATCAGAATAGATTTACCATGACAAAACCTTACAAAGGTAGATGTGAGAAAGGGCTATTGGAAAACTATTGTTGATAGTGTGTTAGCGTTCCTCATACATGAGAGAAAGTTATCAAGAGGTTAAAAGAAAACCGCTTTATCTTGAAGAAAAATTCGTCTAAATATTTTTTCATTTGGGTATACTGTCTATTTTAAGTTTAGTGGTATTACTTTTTCCAATGGAATATGTTTTTTTCCAACAACTATATTTGCTTCAGCGAAAAATAATATCACAAGTCTTGTGTTTTGGGAAGGAGTTCTCACAAGGATTTTTTACATTTGCATACATGTATTTACTTTTGCATACATGTATTAAATCACCTTAACATCAAATTCATTGAATGGCATATTTTCCAAATGTTAACGAATGCCCTGATAAAAAATATATTTTAAGAAAACTAAAATAAACCTGTATCACAGAATTATTTTCTACTCAAAAAACCTCAAACAAAACCAACTAAAAGAAATACTGATATATATCTAGGATTTTTTTATTTATTGCTGATTGAATTGTACTTGCATCCTTTTTGAATAAATTTTGAAGCGCATAACTTTTTCAAATTGTTTTCAAAGTGTTACAAATCACGAAATGTATTGCCCACTTTAATGTCTATAGGAACTTAATTAGCGGTAAATCGCGATAATCTCCATATTTTGGAGTTTATTACGCTTTACACAACATGAATAACAATATAGGAAATAAAAGGAGATTGTGAACAAACCGAAGCTGAATTTCGAATTTAACTTCTCAGGTTATATTTATATTATATTCATCGTGAACTTGACAACAAGGCACTGCGCATGTTGGAAAGTGCAGCAATTTTTATTGGGAATCTGTCTAGACAGTGCACTAGTCACTTCCTAAATCTTATGTTATAATTTGATAAACATCATACCTGTTGCGATAATATATAATTTATTCTTTCAAGTTACTGTTTTATTGAACATTTTCTGTAACTCGTAATCGTAAAATACCTTAATTTTCAAAAGGTGAGCGGAGCGCCAAAAATTGTACGCGCTTAAATGGACAACTTCGCGCTCGGAGCGAAACTCGAACTCACCTAAGAAAGCACCTTCAATCAATGCAAAATTTCGATCACCGTTTAAACGTCAACGGTGGTCCAAATTGCGACGTTGCACGTCATTACTTGTCATTACTACATGGCTTGTATTACAATATAGACGGCTCTGCTACGGTGCATATAGGTGTTAATAACATTTCAAACCAGAGAACTAAATAACGACGAGAAGCGACAAAAACTTGTTTTTCCCATTGCTTCAATGAGAACACATTTATTTAGCCTTGACATTGAAATTTTTGACAGCTTGTATCGTATCCAAGTTATATTGATACGATGAGAGCTGTCAAACGCGGGGCAACGAATACTTATAGTCCGGGCGTCCGGGCCCAGAATAAAAATTGTGAGATATTCTGAAGTTTGATATAGGAGGATTCTTGATCCTGTTTAACAAAAATGAGACGTAGACCAATCGTAGAAAAAAAGCCTGATATGTTTTTTTTTATACTGGGTACTCAAAAACATTCAACAAAAATAAACATAAAGCATGATTGAAAAATCAAACGTTTATTTGACAATTAAAAATATGAACTCATGTGTACGGGGTTCCTCATTATAATTTGCCACCACTTTAGTAACCCTATTGACAGAGATACAAAAAAAGTGTTCACATGATTTTTCCTGAAAATTTTATAATAAATAAGAGAAAGAACATAATATCACTATTGGAAATCGGGCAAATGTGGAAAAGTTTAACTTTTTTAAATGGAATGCTCTATATTTTAATACTGATCCAAAATCTCCTAATTTTCCTCTTTTCAGAAATACATAGTTTGCCTATGTTTGGACTAGCCGTTTTTGAGTTATTTCACTTTGATTAACATAGTGTAAAGTTGCAATGCGGGCGAATAATGCCCTTTAAACCAAAGAAGGTGATTTCTTCCCCTCCTTTCGTACGACACCCGTGAAAAGCACAACTTTTCCCAGGCATTAATAAGACTTTTCGAAATAGATTCAATCAAGCTTTTAACAGAGCTTTTAATCTCCCAAACCATAAATAATGATTGATCCACTGATCGACCGTAGCTAACGATACTAGCAATAAACTACAAATGGTAACCATGGTAACCGTTGAATTCGACAGTCGAAACTGATTAAACACTCGGACTAATAAACAGATGAAAAATCTTTTGACAGAAAGTATCGGATCCCCCACCTGAATTTTTTGGCGGGAAAATTTTTGTCGCTTCTCGTCTAGTTCTCTGTTTCAAACTCTCAATGGTTGTCAAATGGTTGTCAATGGCAACACAACAATAAACATTGGTCGCGTTCATACATGGAGGTAGAAAGGGGTGGAGACGACATCACGTGACTAAAATGGGATCACTTTCGCCATCTTACCGTGCTCGTTCTGTCAAAGTGATTGTTTACTTTTGAAGAACGGTTTTTCTGAGTTTTGGCTGTGTTGTGACGATAATTTGTTTGTAATATGACGATAATTTGTGTGATAAAATGTTTAATCACATTACATGAATGTTTAGCAGCTGGTTTATAATATACTCAGTGAAATTAGAAGTGTTACACCGACTTATTTCCCATAAGGCTCAATGTAAACATGACCTTATACAAAGCTTCATATCCCCTTTGAAACAAAAAATATCAAATTAACCAAAAAAGCAAAATGTTCAGAATGAATGTGAGTTTAATATTTTAGCATAGAAGAAATGCCGTTTCTACCAGGAAACTCTATAGAGTGTTTTGGATTTCCAGCACATTCTACCCAATGCTAATTGGATAGCTAGTTTCACTTCAAAATTTTGAAACACTTTATAGAGTTTCCGGGCAGAAATGGAATTCCTTCTCTGCTGAAATATTGAAGTCTCATTCATTCTGAACATTTTGTTTTTTGGTTAATTCGATATTTTTTTTCAAAGGTGATATGAAGCTTTGTATTAAGTCATGTTCACATTGAGTCTTATGGGAACTTGGTTGGTGTAACACTTCTAATGTCAAAAAAAAATAAATAATGACCATTTTTGGAACACTGCATTATCACACATGGGGCGCGGTTTGATAACACCGCGCTTTCATCAAATGTTGTTCTTTTGCCACCCCCTCTACTACTTTACTTCAACTCGAAATTCGTCATTTTTACTTATTAACCATAAAAATCTTCTATTCGATGACATTCACCGAGTTGGTATTCTCATCTTATGATTTCTAGAGAGTGTTTCCCTTAACCTTCGTATGACGGACTCAATAACTGCATGATTTGTATTATTATAGCATAACTGATAATGGGGAACTTGCATCAAATTTTTTTATTGTTGAATTCGAAAGTCCATGAAAAATAAAGAGACCCGTATTTTTTCTTTTTGTTGTAAGTCGAAAATTGACGGAGATATAACGCTAAAGGTGCTAAAATTGCAATGTTATGATGTCATAACATTGTAATACCATGCTCATTATATCTATATTCAGAACTTCAAACTTGAATAACTAATGACAAAAATAACAACGAAATAAAAAAATACGAATTAATTTTTCATGCAAGTTCCCCATTGTTATACGTTGAATGTTGTTTGTTGCTTCGTTCAAGTTTCACTTCCTATTGTTTTGTTAAGTATCTACTCCAGTACTGTTTCGTTTTGTACATAATATTGAATTAGGTTTCACGATTGGAAAAAACTTTTTACGGATTGTTTTATAATACTTCACACATGATATAAAGAATAGTAAAAATCAATTGGAACAATTAAGATTGATAAATCAAAAAGATGTTACCGTGAATAAATTCGAATAAAGTTTAAATCTCGAGTAACAGTTCTGAAGTATTTCTATCTGTGGGCCAGTTCGCCCCTGTCTACGTCGCCATATTGCAGCTACTCTAAGCTCCACCTACCGATCCCATTTTTTTTTTTATCACAGTCGGATTTTTCCTTAGCGACTCTTATGATTCTATCTCGATGCGTTCATAAGACGAAACATGGAGGACTGAGGACTGTAACTAGGAGACGAATCGCAATGCATCGAAAGTGGTCCAGTTTTCAAATTGTAATTCGGGTTTTAAATGTTACCGCTTGATGTGTAAGTGTCGCAAGTGAGGTCATGCATTTTAAAGATTCTTTATTTTTTCACGCGCGCAGACAGTTAAAATGCATGAACGATCGTTTCAAATGATGCTCATATGAAACCGTCAGATATATTATTGTACTGCAGACTCAATAAAGGCAAAATATAATCGGAGTAAACCTTAGACTATACAGGGTGTTACAAATTCGATGGGATAGCATTGCTAATTCCTAAACCATAAGAGATACAGCGTCGGTTAAATGGAGGCAAAGTTGCGCATTTTGGCACTCAATAATATGCCGCTGAGAAACTTAAAAAATTCGGAGCACTTCCGGAGATATCCGGAAAAAATCGATTTTTTCAAAATTCTTTTTTATTTAGTTAGTTTGAAGGAATTATTGAATACGAGTGGCACATTTTCATGGCCACTTTTTCTCCTCTTGAAGGTAGGGTGGTCGGAATTTATATCCGACGTTTCGATTTTCCGCAACCATCATCAACTTAATTTTTTCAAATACAAACCCAACTTTTTTTAAGCATTTTTGGATAGCTCCTGACCTCCTGAACATCATGATGTGTCACACTTGTCATTCCAAAATATGCAGAATTATAATCCGAGATTTTTCAAAATCAAACCTCTTGATCTCTTTGTAATGCAATGCGCGTATCGTAGTCATGGTAACAATAACAACTTGTCACGCCTGTGGATAGTTTTGGAGCTTGAATAATAAAACTCCAGCTTAAAAACAGTTTCTCGACTAGTTTTTGATCATCAAAACTATTCATAGGCGTGACAAGTTGTTATTGTTACCATGACTACGATACGCGCATTGCATTACAAAGAGTTCAAGAGGTTTGATTTTGAAAAATCTCGGATTATAATTCTGCATATTTTGGAATGACAAGTGTGACACATCATGATGTTCAGGAAGTCAGGAGCTATCCAAAAATGCATAAAAAAAGTTGGGTTTGTATTTGAAAAAATTAAGTTGATGATGGTTGCGGAAAATCGAAACGTCGGATATAAATTCCGACCACCCTACCTTCAAGAGGAGAAAAAGTGACCATGAAAATGTGCCACTCGTTTTCAATAATTCCTTCAAACTAACTCAGGAGCAAATAAAAAAGAATTTTGAAAAAATCGATTTTTTCCGGATATCTCCGGAAGTGCTCCGAATTTTTTAAGTTTCTCAGCGGCATATTATTGAGTGCCAAAATGCGCAACTTTGCCTCCATTTAACCGACGCTGTATCTCTTATGGTTTAGGAATTAGCAATGCTATCCCATCGAATTTGTAACACCCTGTATACATTGTGTTAAAAAAAGACAAAATCAGTTTACCAGTAGTAAGGTAAGAATGAGCGTGTAAAAGATAATTATTATTATCACTCATGTTCTTTACATGAAATTGTAGGAATTTCTTGAAATCATACAAATCAAGTAGGTATCATAGTTTTTTACTTAATTTGGGAGTTTATTAAATTCAGCGAAACATTTATAAAATAGACTGTATTTTGTCTTGATTGAACGACATGTCTGTAAGTAGTCTTCTTGATTTGAACTATTTGTGAAATTTTGTAGAGCAACAAATACTGTTTAATGTGCGGTGCGAATATTGATTTATATAAATCCAACTAACAGTGTCAAGTTTATACCATTCCGTTACAAAAAATATATACCTATTCTTTTTGTCATTTTCCAGCCAAAATAAATTGAATGTCAAAGTTAAGATTGAGTATAATATGGAGTTAGGGGGAGGGGTACTTTAAGGAAATCAAACAATCAATTTTTTTTATATTTATTTATTTATTTATTTATTATTACTGGTACACTACAGAACTGAAAAGTTCCAAATGGTACAACACATAGTGATAAAATAATATAAAGTACAGTAAGAATATGGTAATGACAGCATAGTAATGAAACAGTGAGAAATACAATACAAAAATGCAATGAGACAGAACAGAATAGTTGAAAACGTACTAACATCGGTATATAAAATATGATTTAAGAGACGATAGGCTGTTGTAAAAAATATCACAGTCAGAAAATTTTTTATTGTAGGAACTTTGAAGTCTATCAGAAAAATGTGTGAGTCCGTAATTGGTTCTATGAGGGGCCACGGAGAACAGAACGTTCCGCCTTGTACGTCTTGATGGAACCCGAACCGATATTGTCTCAAGCAGCGCGCTGCAATCCGTGAATCCATTCAGTAATTTGAACAGAAATACAAGCATGGAGTCCTCTCTTCTGTCTTCGAGACTTCTCAGCCCACACAACTGTAGTCTGGTCTCGTAACTCAAATCCTTCTGGGGAAAGTTGTGCTTGTATAGCAGAAACTTGGTAAATTTGCGTTGCACACGCTCAAGCCTTGATGAATGACTTTTGTAGAAAGGTGACCAAATGATTGAGCAGTATTCCAGTGTTGACCTGACAAGGGAGTTGTACAAACACAGTATAGCCTTAGTGTCGTGAAAGTGCTTGGTGTTTCTTTTGATGAAACCGAGCATTTTGAATGCCTTCAAGGTGATGTTATCGATGTGGATATTGAAGGAAAGTGTGCTCTCGAAAGTCACACCAAGATCATTCACATACGTCAGACTCTCCAACTCCCGTCCGTTCAGTTTATATGTGTGGATGATTGGTTTTTCACCTCTACAGAACCTCATTGTCTTGCACTTGGAAATATTAAAGTTCAGGAAGTTTTTCTGGTACCATTCTCCCAAACTGTCCAAGTCCGGTTGCAGCGAGCGGTGAGCATCAATAGCAGCATAGAACTTCAGGTCATCGGCATACAACAAATACTCCGATGAACCAAAGCAACGTGATACGTCGTTAATGAACAAAATGAACAGAACTGGTCCAATGTGGGAAACCTGAGGCACACCCGAAGTCACGGTCACTTCCTGAGAGAGAAATCCGCAGACCTCAACTCGCTGGCGCCGCCCGGAGAGATAAGATCGAATCCAATCAAGATAGCCACCGCCCACGCCGATCCTGTCCAGCTTTTTGAGAAGAAGGGCATGACAGACACTGTCAAAGGCCTTTGAGAGATCAGTGTAGATGACGTCCACTTGACTTCCCTCTTCCATGGATGTGACAAGGAAGTTGTGGTAAACACCAAGGTTTGTGGAAGTTGAGCGCCCGCAAAAGAAACCATGTTGTTGGTCTATGATATGCCTCCTGTAGATGGAAAATAGCTCGTCCGTGATGATGAATTCGAAGATCTTTGGTATAGAAGAGAGGATAGAGATGCCACGATAATTGCCGATATAGCCTCTGTCGCCCGATTTGAAAATTGGAATTAAGGTAGATTCCTTCCACACCGTCGAAAAAATGCCATCATCGATGGAACGTTGGAACACATGGCATAGGGGAGATGCAAGCGAGGGACAGTTCTTTAAGAGTATCGCCGGAACTCCGTCGGGGCCAGCGCGCTTTGAAGGATCCAGGGACAAAAGCTTCGTGACGATTTCCCCTTCGGTGAACTGGTGTGAAGACAGGTGACTCGCAAAAGGAACATAATCTACGTCTCCAATGTTGACGTTGTGGTGGTCCGAGTAAGAGGATTGGAAGTGTACAGCAAATGCGTCAGCTATCTTCTCAGGGGAAGTGAGCGCCACATCGGCATAACTCATGGCTGAAGGAAGTTTGTTGTCCTTGCGAAGATTGTTTATGAACGACCAGAAATGTTTGATGTTTCTGGGCTCATACCCAGTGTTCTGCTCTAGTAGCAAATAATAGGTAACACAAGTCCACGCGGTGTTTCACCTCCCTGCGAATCAAGGAGAATGTATCGTAGTCAGAGTCAAGTCCAGATTTCTTGAATCTCCTGTACAGCTTGTTTTTTTCGCCGATCAGTCTCCTGAGACGGTCATCGTACCATGAGGGATACTTCTCGCTCTTGATGGTCTTCTTGGGAACATGTTTGTCTATTCCTTCAAAAAGGCGTTTGTAAAATAGCGCCACTGTCTCCTCCACAGTAATCCCCGTGTCAAAGGTCCAATCCATCTCCTCGAAGAATGCATTTAAATCTGTGTAATCCATATTGTTGTAGTTATATACTACAACGGCGACATTGCTAGTTCGGAGGGGAGATGGATGGAGACTATCGAAAGTGCATATCAATGGAGGATGATAGGAATCGATGGGCACAAGGGAATCGTCAGCATGCCAGACCCTGAGGCGGCGCAAGTCGTCATCAGCAAACACCAGATCCAGGATTCCTCCAGTTTTGTTTCGAACACCGTTCGCCTGATCGAGACCCAGATAGTTCATCGATGACAAAAGGGACTCTGAGACAGCGTTAGTCTGCAGGGGCTCCAGAGTTTCCCCTTTCTGTGTCCAGTCAATTGATGGTAAGTTGAAATCGCCGAAAATCAGGAATTTTGCTTGGTCGTGTATGTTCCTCATTTCTTCGCAGACATCGCAAAAGTGTTGGTAAGTGTCGGTCTTGGAGCCTGGTGGAAAATATACACAGCAGACCATGAACTTGAGCCCATTCAAATCGATTTCTGTCCAGATGGTGTCGTATTCCACTATGGACCCGCAGGAAATGGTAAAAGACTTTATGGAGCAACGCACTGCAAGGAGGACACCTCCACCTCTCGTGCAATTCAACTGATCGTAGCACCTGTCTTTGCGGTAAATATTATATTTGTCGGAAAAAAGTTTCAAGCTCCCGATTTGTTCGTGTAGCCAGGTTTCGCTGAGCGCTATGATGTCGTGATCGCAGCTACCGGAACTTCTCATAAGCTCGTTGCACTTTGTTCTGAGGCCCCTCACATTCTGATAATATATGGCGACGGTCTCCTGAATAAGATCGTTGGGCGTGGCTCCTACGTTTGCTCCAGGAATAGGTGGTCGATTTGAAAAACCGGCACAGTAGGATCAGGCAACACGGGAGGATTGTCCGCGAGCGCCGGCCAATTTGTGATTTTCCTGACCAGCAACTCGGTGGCACGCCGCTTTGCCGAGTAACTCATTGTTCCGTAGAAATTCCTCTCCCAGTCGTCAACGAAATCGTCCAAGTTCACGAAGAGAGCAGCCCGATCGACACAGCTCAGCGCACTACGCAACGTTCCGACTAGGTCCCTGATAAAGTCGTTCAGAATCATTCTACAGGACGAAAGTGGTGGACAGGTGATGATCAAATTTGTCTTCAACGCTAGTAACTTGAGCTGGTCTACGCAGGAATGTCTGACTCTAACTCCCCTAATGGCGTTTTCATTGCCAATGCATATAACAATGAAATCGCTTTTACAAAGGTTTCTGGTCAAGGGAATAAATTCGTCGACCATCTCATCCAGTGTGGCACCTGACATATATTGTGTATTGGTGTCAAATCTCGATTCTGTTTTAGTTTTTAGCAGAAGTCCCATTCCCCGAACGCAAGATTTGTCCCCAATGAGTAACAGTTTAGGCCTCCCATGAAGTTATTTCCCGGATGCCGGTGTAACGGAATCGTTGATAACGGCCAGATCTTTAGTAGCGCCAGAAGGCGGATTACTAGGACATGTTATCTCATTCGGGTCAGCGTCGTCAGGCTGTTGGCTCTTGAGTGTAAAGAGTTCTTGGTTTAATCTCTTGAGATCGTCAATGTACGTTTCGTTATCCTTGGACAAGGTCTCGATACTAGTCAGCATCCTGTCCTTGATAGCTTTCAGGACATTCATTTCCAGGTCAACGTTGGAGAGCTTGTTTTCGAGTTCACTGATGGTATTAGTCAACTGATTGTTTTTGTCGAGTGCAGAAACAACCTCCTTCTTAAGGGACAAAATCTGTGCCTTGTGCTTTTCCAAATCCTCGATGTACTCCTGCTCAGTCTGTTCAACAGATTGCTCGAACACAGCGGAGCTTCTCTTCAGTCTCTTGATATGGTTGTCCCTCTCACTTATCTCGCCACGCAGGATGTCATTGTCGTGTCGAAGTTCATCCACTGCCCCAGAGAGAATGTCCTTGCTGCATTGAATTTCCAAGATTTTCAGTTTGTTTTCATTGTGAAGGGCTTCAAGTTTATGTGTCAGATTGTCTATTTTGTTAGCGTGGTTCCTTGTATTTTGTTTACATGTGGGACAAAGGAAAATAAGTGTCCGCTGAGTTAGTGCGACAGCATAAGTCTCTGTAGTGGTGAGGGAAGCGCAATTTTTACAAAACGTACTCTGGCAAGAGTCACAGGGAGCACCAAACAGTTCTCCATCTCTAGGACGAGCTTTGAAGGCGCATCGTTTCATGCAGGTTGAGCACGAATCAGTGCACGTAGACATTGTGGAAGTTAAGAAGTAACACAACGAAAAATAGGTCGATGTAGAAACAAGGCGATGTCGGAAATATCGAGGGATTATTGGCAACGTGACAACGTTTTTTCTGCTCAAATCTTCTGAATTTATTAAATTTATGATCGGACAATAAAATTATACTGACATAATACTGACAAAAGTGACAAATAGGTCGCCGTTGACAACAACAATAAACTGAGAGCGCTGCTATCGACAGTGCGGTCCCCCACTGTCGATAGCAGCGCTCTCAAATGAACTAATTAAAAAGAGGGACGTTTTTTCAGGGATTTTCGTATGTTGTTTCGTCTCCTAGTTACAGTCCTCCATAGACGAAACAGTGCCCGCTACGCTCCGGGAGCACTCTTTGACATCTGACAGTTGAATGTTGAGTCTTATATGAGACTTCCGCTTAATTCATAAGAAGGAGCGGAAACAGTTCCACAACGGTTTCGTCCTATGAATGCGAGCAATGTTCTGCCAGAATATGGCGGACGACCAATAGAAACGACGACATGCATTGGCGTCACTGTAGTTTATTGGGTCACTGTAGTGTTGTACTAGTTCTTGTATGCAGTCTAGGGATAATTATTAGTATACTGACATGTTGGTTTGTTCTTGTGATACGCAAAAATTTGAGAGCTATTCAAGGAGATTAAATCCATTATTGTGAAAAAATGACAAAATGTGCCTAAAAAAGTTGACAGTCGACGTTACCTTCTATCCAAATGACAAAAGAGCTTTTGAAAAGTTAAGATAGGAAAGTGCAAACCATTTTCCTCTAACTTGAATAGTTTGAGTTTTATAGCAAAGTTGCAAAAATGCCATTTTTAAAACGCGATATCTCGATAACGGTTGAATTTAGGAACATTAGTTGTATCACAATTTTTGTTCCAAATTGAAGAAAGAATTGAAATATCAATTAATATATAGGGGGTTCCATTTAAAAAAATCATACTTTTTTGTGCCATACTTTTGTGACGCACCCTGTATGTTTCCAAATATTTTCAGAATGTGCGCTATTTACACCCCTAACCTGTGACGCATATTGATATTGATATTTTTCATATCCTATATGATAAAACCTACTTTACTCTATCGTTGGGACACCCTGTACCCCGGGACGCATTTTCATAACTATCTCACGGTATCGCGAATCGATTGAGCCCGAATACAGCTTATATATATCACATGTTATGTCCGAGTCCAACACACATCGTTATCCAGCACATGTAATCGCAAAATTTTCTTTTAGTTCATATTATACGGTGATAAATGTCCGCTCACAATACAAATCTAGTAAAAGTTGTCTGTTCTCAATTTTAATTTGTTTTTTATCTGGGTAGTTTTTTCCAACTTCTATTTTTTGGCTGACGTTATTTGAAAAATTAAAATTTAATCAGAAAATGATTAAATTTACGTGATAATTGTGATTATCCAATGAAACACAAGTTCAAAGCAAAGAACACATTTATTTATATCCTCTCATCGAAATACAACTAGGTATAACTACCCAGAGGAATGACGCCAGAAAAATGACGATTTGATACATTGACTTTAAATCTAGCTTTAAATACTATAAAACTCAATGATTTGATATATGCATGGTTTATTTATCACGTGTGTACATTCGATGACCTCACTTTAGATTTTGGTGAATTCTACTAGTTATTGTTTCGTTAAGATTTTTAAACAAATACCGTGGAAAACTTCATAATATGATTCAACACTTACCAGAGGAAAGATTGACGTTGTGTGACAATTGCACACCAGGTTTGTAATTTTTTTTCAAAATAATGCATAAACGTCGCAAAACAAGGGTTGAGACGAAACTGTTGTCTTGAAACCGCAACTTACACCACAGAATGAATAAGTAACACCATCTTTGAGAATTCTAGAAAACCAACAGCTTTGGACAGAGGAATGATGCGATCATTTGTAACAATACCAAAATATCGATAATTTGTAAAATATATAAAATTTAGTCAACTATGCTAGATCGACATCTAAATTCTGATCTGTATTTTTTTGAAAATCAATAGTTATTCGAATTAACATTTCGGAAAGTTTTGTTTTTCAACATCAAGAGTTGCCAGCCTTAATAGTAACTGCCAGAGGATATGACATTTTTGCATCAAAAAAAGTTAAAAAAAGAAATAGATAGCGATTTTAGAAAATGTTATGATTTTATTTTTTTGAATTTTCTCCCACCCCTGAAAACATATATGTAAAAAAAATCTAATTTCTGGTACTCAAGTATTAAGAACACGAATACTTCAAATTGGAGAAATTTGTGAGAACAACCCATCTACCCGTCATTATCATAGCCATTTTGAAAATGAAAAAAATAAAATACGCATAAGTATGTCACTTTATTTATTGTTCACCTCGATTGAATTCGCTATATCCACGTACAGGGAGTTTTGGTACTCAATTTCAGAACTACATCTAACATATACTCAGTGATATTGGAAGTGTTACACCGACTCATTTCCCATAAGACTCAATGCAGGACTCAATGTAAACATGACCTGATACAAAGCTTTATATCTCCTTTGAAAAAAGGGATATCAAATTAACCGAAAAAGCAAAATGTTCAGAATGAAAAAAACTTCAATATTTTAGCATAAAAGAAGTTCCATTTCTACCAGAAAACTCTATAGAGTGTTTTGAATTTCTAGCACATCCCACCCAATGCCAATTGCATTGCTAGTTGGACTACAAAATTTTGAAACACTTAACAGAGTTTCCTGGTAGAAATGGAATTTCTTCTATGCTGAAATATTAAAGTTTCATTCATTCCAAACATTTTGTTTTTTTTGGAAATTTGATGTTTTTTTTTTCAAAGGAGATATGAAGTTTTGTATTATGTCATGTTCACATTGAGTCTCATGGGAAATTAGTCGGCTTGACACTTCTAATGTCACTGAGTAAATTATGGGTGCAGTGCTTAATATACAGGGTGAGGCATTCAACTTGAGACAGTGAATTATCTCAAAAACTATGTACTATAGAAAAAAATGTTTTAAACAAAAGCTGTTCAGTATCAAGGGGAAAACACAACGAACATATTTTTATTTCAAGGTCAAATCATGTTTTAAATGGAAAGTTATATTTTTCACTGCAGAATCTTATTCTTCATAATAAAGAAGTAACTTTTATTTGAAACTTTTTTTCATCCTTCTTAAAAATATTGAACTAAATTTTATTTAATCGTTTGGAAAAGGAATTATTATTAAAGCCATTTGCTTCTCGCCGGTATGTAAATGGGGGCTATGATTGAACGGATACGTTAACTTAACGTATCCATTTCAACATGGTAACGCTGTTAGCAAATGGAACATTTGCATTAGTAAACAATCTCAGCCTATACGTTAACTTGACGTGAATGTTATGATGATAACTGTAGCTTAAGGTAAGGAAAGGTTCATGTTTATACTGGAATAAAAAACTGTTGCTAATTTTCTATTTCCTAGAAAATGAGAAAATAGCCTACCCCGCTTTTTCTGTTCTTGACAAAATTAATAGAATCAAAAGAAATTACCAAGTACTAAGTACTTGGATTGGACAATAGCTATCATAACTTCTCTAAAAGGAAAGATAACTTTAGCTTTTTTGGCAAAATAACAATACAATAATCAACAAAACTTTAGCTTTTTTGGCAAAATAACAATACAATAATCAACAATCACAGAGATACGAGCTGCATACATACGCTTGCAGACAGGTTGTAATGTGAAAACTAAAAATAGTTTCATAAGAAGTTATCGAATCATTTTCGCGTTTGCATGTGCTAGTTAAGAGCGGCGCGAAATCATATGATAGATAAGAACTGCGATCAAGTAAAGTTCGGGCTCGTCCGATTCGCGATACCGTGTGATGGATATGAAAATGCCCCCGGGACGTAGGTATTTGGTATTTTTCTGATAACTCCCCGGAAACAAAAGATAATCAATTTTTATTCCAATTCGTTTTTGCGATGTTTTTTTTGAGATTCGCGGATTGAACTGAGATGAACTTCAAAATATCTGGATATACGATGGTTTTGAAATTCCAAAGATAAAGATGATTTCGCTTTAGCTGTAATATACAGGGTCACTTGAAAATACGTTAAGGCAGGATTTATAGATTCGGTAAGACGTAAGGCGTATGCCGTAACGTAAGCCGCAACGAGAATAGCGGCGTTAATTTTCAGGTGTCGATTTATAGTATACGCAAGGCGTAAGGCTCGCGCTTCCGTGTTGCGTTTTTCTAGAATCAAAATATCAATCAGCTGGAATCAGCATAACCTCAATTACTTTTGTTTTGCTCTTGTGTTAAAGTATATTATGGAACTATGGTGTGTATTCTGAATGTCCATGTGCTTACCGGTAATTTCGAGAAGAGTTGAAATGCTTTCCCAAGCATTGCACTTTTTATTTTGGTCTTTGAACTCCATCGAACTGTTATCATAAGTCATAAAGAAGTGAGCACTGCTGAATCAACTCAAAGATCATTCTTTTGAGTTTTGTCCATTATCCATTTCACTGATAATTTCCACAAATACACAACACAAGATCTCACGAAAAGGGTGGGAATCATAATGAATATACATAGCTCAAATTTCGAATGATATGCTATTTATCGGAAATATACCCAGGGAAATACCAAATGCCAGGTACTAAACTGCTGGACACTCTTACATGCACATTTTTGGGTAAAATTCAAGGTCCAATATTTTTTGAAAGAATAGAGATGTTCGAATGCGGTTTGCGGATTTTTGAAGCTAGTTTCGTCTGGATTAAGCTGCATGAAATGGATCTCTCGTGAAAGCAAAGCATTACGATATACAGAGTGATTCATGAAGTCATGCATAAAATCAAACATTTTGTGTGTATGCCATTTCAGTGATGATTGAATTCGGGCTATAAAATATGGTTTGTTGCTGTGGTGATGTTAATATCTCGGGATGTTTTTGTCAGATTTTTGATTCAAGCCCGTTGTCATTAGATACGCTATCAAACATAAATTAATGAGCAAATGTTTGGAATGCTATAGACCATAGGTGAGGACTGGTAGAACGATTCGTAAACTTTTCTTTTGAGATTTATGGGGGTTTCACCGGATTTCAGGATGAATCCAAGTTTACCAAAAGCTGCCCAACTTAGACTTATTCTTCTAGGAATTTCGGCCGATTGATTTCCATTCCCTATTTGTATTCTATGTCCTAGATATTCCTCCACGTTTTCTATCATTTGATCTTCGATTTCAACTTGTATTTGTTCTTGAGTCATTATTTTTGTTTTTGATTGGTTCATTTTGAGTCCCACCACAGATGATGCATGGTGAAGTTCTTGGAGCATACATTGTTGTTCTTCTGGAGAATTGCTGATAATGACAATATCGTCGGCAAATCTCAAGTGGTTTAGTCGTGCTCCATCTATGTGAGCTCCCTTATCTTGCCAGTCTAAGCCCTTAAATACATCCTCCAGTGCTAACGTGAACAATTTTGGAGAGATTGTATCTCCTTGACGTATGCCTCTTTTTATAGGTATCCGCGAAGTTTTTATGTCTTCATCCAGTGTGACTTGCATGTAGGCGTTTTCATATATGTGCTTGATCAGAGCGGAATATCTTGAGTCAATCCTAGCGTTGTCCAGTGCTTTAAGAACCGCCCATGATTCGATTGAGTCGAAAGCTTTCTCATAATCAACGAAAGCCAAATGTAGTGGTATATTATGTTCCGTAGTTTTTTCGATAAGAGTATGTATTGTCTGCAGATGGTCTATTGTACTGAAGCCTTTGCGGAATCCGGCCTATTCTGGAGGTTGGTATGCGTCCATTTTGTATGTCAGTCTGTTGGTTATTATCTTTGTGAGGAGTTTATACAAGTGGGATAGTAGGCTAATTGGTCGGTAGTTTCCTAAGCTATTTCTATCCCCCTTCTTGTACAGTAAGATAACTTCTGCGTTCTCCCATGCTTCGGGAATTTTTCCATAAAGTAAGCACTTGTTCAACAAAATCTTTATGCTTTCTCTTAGCTGTTGTCCCCCTATTTTCAACATATCGGCGGTTATACGATATTCGCCAGGACTTTTACTATTCTTCATTTGACTTAGCGCTTTTGTTAACTCAGCGTTATCTATTTCGAGTATCTCTTCCGAACCTTCATTTCTTATTTTCTTTTTTTCGTGATAGTGATCCTGATTGTTCAAACTGTACAATTCCGTATAAAACTTCTGGACAGCCGCCGTAATTTCCTCTCGAGTACTTACTAGTTGGCCTTGTTTGTTTTTGAGCCCGGAAATGTTTGTTCGGCCCCTAGCCAATTTATGTCTGAGAACCTTCATCGATTTGTTGTCCCATTCGTGTCCCTAATAACTTTTGTATTATGTTCTCTTACGTCTTTCCTTATGTTTCTGTTAATTTCTCGGTTAATTTCTTCGTTAATTTCCCTATATTCTTCACAATCTCGGTCTATATTTCTTCGTTTTTCCATAAGGTTCTTGGTATACCGGCTGATCTTGATACTTTTTTCTTTGTTTTTGAAACAAATCTCCTTCGTGGCTGCTTGTATGCTGTTATTTATGTGTTGTGTTAATTCGTTGATTCCCATTGCTTCCTGGTCTTCATTACTTTTAATTTTATTCTTTACAATGTTTTCGAATTTCTCCCCGTTTTTTTTTTAGTATTTCAATTGTTCGAGTGGGTTTCCTTCTTATTACTTTATTTCTTTCCCATCTAGTATTAATGGTTATCGATGCTCTGATCAGGCGATGGTCACTGTTGGTGTCAAACTGGTTAAGGACAGTGATATCTTCGCAAATGGTTTTTTCGTTGGTTATAATATAGTCTATTTCATTTTTCGTGATACCATTCGGGCTTTTCCAGGTCCATCTCCTTTTTAAAGGCTTTTTGAAAAAGGGATTCATACAATACAAGTTTTCGCTTCTACAGTAGTTGATCAGCATGTCTCCTCTAGAGTTTCTCTGTCTCAAACCAAAGCAGCCTATATTTGGAATATTGTTGTTGTCATCATGGCCAATCTTTGCATTAAAATCTCCCATTATTACTATAAACTTAGCTTTTTCTCTTGTTTTAGCTGCAGTTATGTCTTCATATATCTGTTCTACCTCTGAGTCTTCTGAAGAGCTTGTTGGGGCATTGATAGTCCTTTATTTCGCTGTTATTCTGATACAATAGATGTCCCGATTTCAATGAGGTAGTCATTTCTCCTCCTCTGAGTCTCGTCTCATTCAGGCCTAAGATGTCCCAATTAATATTTTTTAATTCTTCCTCCAGTCTTTCTAGATGTTCGTCTTGTCTTAATGTCCTTATATTATAAGTAGCGAAGTACATTCTTCTACTTTTGGAGGATTTGTTGTTGTCTTGCCGGGGTTTATGGTTGGTCGAGTTTCTGCCTCCCCCAGAATCCTTGAGGTTGACTGACGAGTCAGTGTGGGATTTAAAACGCTGGGCGCCACCCACCTAGGGTACTTGGTTTTTGAAGTTCGACATTTAACCATGGAGGTTTGGAAGGTAATTGGCCTTAAGACGCCACGCTGGCCGTCCGGGTTGGCGGATTTTATGTTCAGCCGCCCCTAACCTGGAGACAGACGCTGTTTGCAGCCGTTCAATCTGAATCAGACGCTGCTGTGCTAGTTTTGGTCCGCCACGAGTATTTTATTTCCTCGGTACCATCCATATCTGGAAGGCATTCCCCTATCCGCCACCTGGGGAGGCGCCTGATGGGGGACTAGCAACCCCACACAGGCTAGCAACCCCACACAGGGGTAAGTATTTTAAAAATTATCGCTAATATTTTGTTGGTCCTCCTGCTACTCGTATAACTTCTTGGCATCGATTGAGTAGGGTATCCATAAGATTTCTAATAAAATATCGTGGAATATTGTTCCACTCTTACTCTTCACGTATGGCCTTGGCTTGTTCACGCGATCTCACTTTAAGTTTCAAATGTGACCAAACATGTTCAATCACATTGAGATTCGGAGATTTGGCAGGCCAGTCCATTCTATTGATATTCTGTCTAAGCAGAAAATCCGCGATCCTTCGCGCTCTGTGAGGATCAGCGTTATCATCCATTAAAAGAAATTCGGGGCCGTAATTCCTAGCAAACGGAACAACTATTGGAAGCAATATTTCCTCCTCATAAACGGCTGCATTAATAGTGCGGTTGGTGACAAAAAGTTCGGTTTTACCATTTCTCATGATACCTCCCCACACTGTTACTCCTCCACCACCAAATGCCTCTTGAGGGGCCATATTTTCTTCCAAATATCGTTGATTTGGTTTTCTCCAAACCAGCATTCGGCCATCGGAGTGAATCAAATTGAATTCGGAATCTGTTTCGGTGAACAAACAATTACTCCACTCAGCATTACCCCAATTAGCATGCTGATTTGCCCATGTCCGTCTGTTTGCTCGGTGATGTGGTAGCAAACGTGTACACTTTGCTTTTCGACGGGCTCTACGTTTTAAAAGGTTTCATTTTATAACTGACAGTTCTCATTTTCAAGCAAATCATACCTCAAGTTATTCCTGTTCAAAGTCCTTCTCACTGTTCGGTCCGACACTCTTACTCCAGTTTGTCGTCTCAAAGAGTCATTCAGCATTCTGGAGCTCCGTGATCTGTTCTACCCGGTTTCTCGCAACAAAATTCTTTCGACTCTGCTGTTAATCCTTCTTGTATGTATGTCCACCTTCATGTCGATAATTGTGTGTACCCGTTGTTTCAAACCGGAGTTTCAAATTATGGATTGTTATTCTGCTCACGTTGTAAAAGTGAGCGATGTTTTTTTTTATACTCCTTCGTTAAGAAGTCGGATGCAATTTTCTCTTTCCTCCACCGATAAGCGCCTCATTTTGATCAAAATGTACAAAAATCAATTGCGTTGAAATGTACCAAATGTTCAAAATAATGCAAACAGTATTCATTTCCAAAGCAACGGGATCTGTATTCAGATATTTTACACCGCCTTCTTTCCCTTTTTTTGACAAAATCAACGTTTAACCTTGCAGAATGGAAGTCAAATAGTACCATCTACAATGAATTCGGCGTAAACGTGTGACTTTAAACATAACATAAATTGTAGATGGTAACATATGATTTCCATTTGGCATGGTGACTTGGTGACATTTGACAGTCTCACTTCGAAATGAAATTGATTTGACACTTGACGTGATATTGTTCGAAGACTGTCCAAGAAAATACTCCTGCCTGAGTGCTTGTCATGTGCTTGACAATCTTGACATACACTGTTCAGTCTCTTGTCAGTACTATTGCCTGTTAACACCTTTAGTGTTAAATGATCTAAAGGCGCCTTTTCCACCAATCACATCCCTGGATTTTGATTTTCTACCAATCAGCTTCCCCGAATTTTTATTTTCGGCCAATCCGAAAATGATGCTTCAGTCTTAGCATATTTTAAAAATATTATTGGTCAAAAATTCCCATTCGTAATGTATTCAGCGGCGCCCTGAGCGCCGCCTAGTGGGGCCGCGGCGCTCCGCGGACTCTAATGGCCCCACCTGAATCTCACCCACAAGGGGCTATCGACATTTTACTCAAAGGGGCCCCCATACGGCTATACCACCGTTGTACATAATTGAGGTTAGCTATCACGTATGGGGGCCTAACTTTGCTTTGAAATGGGCCCCCTTTCTGCCGCCGTTGTATATGAAGGGGTCTATCACGTACATCATCGTTGAGCGATGTAAAGAAGCTGGGTTGTTCTGAAAGGGGCTATCAAATATACAAGCGTCGTTCCATCTAACGTAAAGGGGGTCTTTGCATCGTCGCCCCCCTCTGACGTTGTATGTATTTGGAGGGGGCTATCACGTACATATCGTCGTCGTCGTCGGTGTAGAGAGGTTATGTTTCAAAAGGGGCTATCTAGTTTACAGTCCCCGTTTTATCTGAAGAGGGCGTTTGCCCCGGCGATGGCGGCTTGCTGCCGTCGCCGCCCCCCCCCCTGTCATTATACCTAAAAGGGGTTATCACGTTCCTCATCGTAGTTGTAAAAGGGGCTATCAAGTATACAGACGTCGTTTTATCTAAAGGGGGTATTTGCTCTGACGTGGGGGCGACGGTGGCCACCCATCGTCACCCCCCCCTTCCGTTGTACCTAAAGGGGGCTATTACGTATACCGTCGTCGATGTAGAGAGGTTATGTTTGATTTTGGTTGGTTGACTTATTTTTTTTTATTGTTTTATCCTTTGCGAGATATGTCAGGAGTTGGAAGTTGTATTTAATAAGTTCTTTTATCTTTTTCTATGATGAGGTTTAGAGCTTCCGGCCTGATACTTCTCGGTCGATTTTTTTTAAATCTTTTTCGAGATACCTCAGGAGTTGGGAGTTGTATTGGATAACTTCTTTTATCTTTTTCTATGACATGGTTTACAGTTTCTGGCCTGATCTTTTTCGGTCAATTTTATAGATAAACTTTTTGGCATAATTTCATATCCTTTTCATATATCAAATTCAGTTGGTATGTTTCGACTTTTTTAATAATTTTAACCAATTGGTCCTAATTTTTTTTTTCTATCCTTTCCGAGATACTTCAGGAGTTGGGAGTTGTATTGGATAACTTCTTTTATCTTTTTCTATGATGTGGTTTAGAGTTTCTGGCCTGATACTTCTCGGTCAATTTTTTTTTATCCTTTTCGAGATACCTCAGGACTTGGGAGTTGTATTGGATAACTTCTTTTATCTTTTTCTATGATATGGTTTGGAGCTTTTGGCCTGGTACTTCTCGGTCAATTTTTTTAATTTTTTTTTATCTTTTTCGTGATGCCTCAGGAGTTGGGAGTTGTTGGATAAATTCTTTTATCTTTCTCTATGATATGGTTTAGAGCTTCCGGCCTGATACTTCTTGGTCATTTTTTTTTATCCCGTTCGCCATAATGTGTTTTTATTTTATTTTCAACTCCTTCACCATTCAATTTTGAACATTTTTTTAGAATACATCGATTGTATTATTATTGTTGGTCATTTTTTTTTCAACTTTTTCGAGATACCTCAAGAGTTGAGAGTTGTATTGGATAAGTTCTTTTATCTTTCTCTATGATGTGGTTTAGAGCTTCCGGCCTGATACTTCTCGGTCGATTTTTTTTAAATTTTTTCATACTTTTCGAGATACCTCAGGTGTTGGGAGTTGTATTGGATAACTTCTCTTATCTTTTTCTATGACATGGTTTACAGTTTCTGGCCTGATCTTTCTCGGTCAGATTTTTAGATAAACTTCTTGACATAATTTCATAGCCTTTTCATATATCAAATTCAGTTGGTATGTTTCGACTTTTTATTAATTTTAACCAATTTGGTCATAACTTTTTTTTTCCATCCTTTCCGAGATACTTCAGGAGTTGGGAGTTGTATTGGATAACTTCTTTTATCTTTCTCTATGATATGGTTTAGAGCTTCCGGCCTGATACTTCTCAGCAGCGGTTCGTCGGTTAGCACCTGGTTACCATTTCAATTATTATTGTAAGTCATAATTTATGTGCTGTGTATGGGTATTATGAGGATTAAGTTTTGGTTAGTTTGGGTTAGGCAAGATATACTTTAAAAAATATGCAGCGGTTCGTCGGTTAGCACTTGGTTACCATTTCAATTATTATTGTAAGTCATAATTTATGTGCTGTGTATGGGTATTATGAGGATTAAGTTTTGGTTAGTTTGAGTTAGGCATGATATACTTTTAAAAATATGCAGTGGTTCGTCGGTTAGCACCTGGTTACCATTTCAATTATTATTGTAAGTCATAATTTATGTGCTGTGTATGGGTATTATGAGGATTAAGTTTTGGTTAGTTTGGGTTAGGCAAGATATACTTCAAAAAATATGCAGTGGTTCGTCGGATAGCAGTTGGTTATCATTTCAATTATTATTGTAAAACATAATTAATGTGCTGTGTTTGGGTATTATGAGGATTAAGTTTTGGTTCGTTTGGGTTAGGCATGATATACTTTAAAAAATATGCAGCGGTTCGTCGGTTAGCAACAAGTTAACATTTCAATTATTATTGTAAATCATATTTTATGTGTTTTGTATGGGTAACGGGCTTGAATCCAAAAACTGACAAAATCATCCCGAGATATTAACATCACCATAGCAACAAACCATATTTTATAGCCTGAATTCAATTATCACTGAAATGGCATACACACAAAGTTTTTGATCTTATGCATGACTTCATGAATCACTCTGTATATCGTAATTGTTTGCTTTCACGAGAGATCCATTTCATGCAGCTTAATCCGGACGAAACTAGCTTCAAGAATCCGCAAACCGCATTCGAATATCTCTATTCTTCCAAAAAATATTGGACCTTGAATTTTACCCAAAAATGTGCATGTATAAGTTCGAGTGTCCAGCAGTTTAGTTATTACGAACACAAAATTCAGGTTAACAAAGCAAACGGAATGATTCGTGCAAAACAGAATGTTGTCTGTCTGTATTCTAGGATCTAGGATATTGAGAATATCATTGGATGCGCATGCCCCTGCGTACTGCGTAACGCATTAAGGCGTAAGGACATAAGAAAAGAAATGAACCGTTTCCTTATGTCTCACGTTTTAGCGATACGTCGTTGCGTCAAGTATAAATGGAAATTCGGTTGTTTAAATGTTGATATGATGCGGCTTACGTTACGGCATACGCCTTACGTCTTACCGGATCTATAAATCCAGCTTAAGGGGAAACATCAGCGAAAAGAAATTTCGTCGGCATACCAACGTAGTAAGAGCAAGGTGTATATTTCCCTTTCACAGAGAAACGCCCATGTATATCATCTGAGCCGCTTTCCAGCTGCCCGTTTTGTGCACGCAATCGAGCTTTTGAGCGCGCAAAAACACTGAACGCGTGTTCCAGCTGTATTGCGTTTGGAGCTCCGCGTTACCTTCCCCTTTCCCCTGAAGCACCACCCGGAAAATGTGGGCTTGAAGCGCAAAACTAGCTAAACGTCAAATCAGTCAAATTCTGTCATATTTGAAATCAAAACATTGGCAAGTTTTATCTTTTTTGACTGGATCCATGCTTAAACATACCAAATTCAGCTCAGAGTCGCTTATAAACAATATTTTAACTAATTTTCACAATAATCACAATGTCGAGATGCCTTGGCTCAAACGTAAACAAACACTCCATCGATAGTTTTGACGTTTGTGTATGTGAGTAGCTCAAAACGTGTTCCAGGATCACTTATGCGTTCCAAACCCGGTGTTAATCGGCGCTTGAGCTTGAAGCACTTGCTGGAAAGCGGCTCTGGATGTGAACAGTGGCAACAATGCACATTACTCATTCGAACCGGTGTATCTCTACCGATAGGATAACACGAAAATTGGGTGATGAAAATTGAAAATGTTTAGTTCGGAACTTTGGATGTCCGGCAAGTTTACAGACCAGTCGAATCATATTATGATTAAATTTGTTTTTGTAAGGAGATAGATTGTTATAATGCTTATTGGAAAGTGCTGAAATATAAATTGATAGAGAATAAAACAGTATTTTATTCAGTTTTCTGACAAAATTCCGTAAAAAATTTCACTGCCCGATGTTTTGGTATAGATACAGATCCGTGTAATTTCGTACTTGATAAATTGTCAACGTTTTCTCAGCAAGTTGAACTTCAAGTAATCTCGATTAGAGCATTTAAAAAACACAAAACCCCGAAAAAAACATCTGGAAATTCATAAATAAACTCATAAACGCATAATGATGGTAGATAGATAAATATTATAAAAGACCTTCTATGATTGATAGAAGAGCCTCAAAAGTGTGGAGAAATATAATGCATTTTCAAAACCTATAACGATTATTTGGTTTTGAATTAAAATATTATACAGGATGTTCAAAAAGTCAGATGAAAACTTGAAAAGAAAACTATTTTTCTATCCATCCTGAACAAATTCTAGCAAAGATTTTCCAACAATCTTCATTTGATTAGTATGAACAATACACTTGATTAGTTTAGTTTTGTTACTCTAGCTTTTACCGAGTGTTTGAGTATTTAGGTAAAAAATTATAAGAAATATTGTCGTTATTTCGAATAGGTATCACTTAATATCGATATGATGAGATTCCAATAAATGAAGTATGCAAAATCAAAAGTAAAAAGTTCCAGTACATATTCGTATAGTTTTGTAACTCTAGCTTATACAGGGTGCCACAGATTCGAGTGCATGCATGGGGAACTCAGTTATTATGAGAGATAAAGGGTCGATTAAATGGATGCAAAGTTGCGCATTTTTATGCTCAAGAAAATGTCATTCTGAAATTTGAAAAATTTCCGCTACTACCGAAGATATTGGAAGAAAACCGAAATTTCGCAAAAAAGTTATTATTATTTCCCGAGTTTATTTGAGAAGATATTTTAAAATGGATTGCACTTTCTCATTGCCATTTTTTCTCCTCTACAACATGGCGGTATCAAATTAAAAATCTGACGTTTCGTCTCTGAGCGGCCATCATCAAGATGATTTTTTTTAAATAGGGACCTGGATTTTTATTTTCTTTTTAGATATCTTTTGACGTCCTTGATGCATTGGGGTACCGTCGAAAAAAATACTCATCTAAAAAATAATACCAGAGGAAATTAATTAGGCAACCCTTTTCTCTCTAACACATAGTTCATAAATCCATCTTTATTCGACACGTTATTCTTATGAGAAAACCTGCAAAATTAAAAAAAAACAATTGACTGGACCAAAATCGAAATACAACCAAATAACGATAAATTTAATGAAATTAAATCAAATCCACAAATGACATGGAAAATACAAAATTACATATAAAAAACTTAATCAATTTCTGCAAAAGTGTTCAAAAATATTGGCATTTTCCAAAATATTGGAAATAACAATAATAGGTAAAATAATAATTTGAAATATTGAGGATGCTAAGGCAACCCATTCTAGAACCCATTACTCTACACTCTCATCTAATCACCTCAATGCCTCAAGGACCTCAAAAAATAACTAAAAATAAAATGAAAAATCCAGGTCCCTTTGAAAAAATAAAGTTGATGATGGCAGCTAGAAGACTAAACGTCAGATTTTCAATTTGATACCACCAGCTTGTAGAGGAGAAAAATTGGCAATGGCAAAGTGTCATTTATTTTAAAATGTCTTTTCAAACAAACGCAGGAAATAATAAAAACATTTTTGCGAAATTTCCGTTTTTTTCGAATATCTTCGGAAGTATTCGGAATTTTCCTAATTTTAATTTTTTGAGCATAAAAATGCGCAACTTTGCATCCATTCAACTGTATCTCTTATAAGGGATCCCTTCATTTGTCCGAACGTCTATTTGTCCGATCCTGTTGCCGGTTGTTCGCATTATTTCTATTATCCCGCCGCGGCGCGTCTGACTGAGTTCCATCACGAAGTTAGGTTGCCAAGTCGTGCATTGGATTTTTCAAATGGATTCTTCTGATTTTGGACGAGATACACGACCAAAGAATTTATTCTTTGACGCGACGAAGAATGAAACATGGACGGCCGCCGCCACAATTTGATTTGATCTATACTAACTATTATCTAGTTAATTACCGATATGATATTTTTCAAAACAAATGTTTTTATTTATAAAATGAAAAGCTTATTCGTTTTTCCAATTAATTTCTTGATTATTAATTGTTATTGTGGGTATTGTGTTGGATCTTTTTACGTGTGATAATAATTATATTGCCAGTGTTTTTGCTGGGTTTATCGTGATTTTTCATTATTTGTCATAATAATTAGATAGTATGTCAGCATATATAAACGGTGTCGAGCTATAATTGGGTTTTTTTGTCGTGAAATAAAGGAGGATGTCGTCGGCATCCATTGACATTGATATTTTTGAAGTTGCGATGGTAGCACAAAATATTAAGGGCATTACACTACAACAAACTGTTATAGTATCGCATGGCATGATACCATGTCTTAAGGGGGTTGGTAGTGTGGACACAGAAAAATAAGCTGGGTGGATGTATTTGATCCTTACAATTTATATAGTAGGGGGTTGTCTCTGGTAGGGGGACAAGAATAATATGAGTGACGACACTTGGGGGCCGCCTGCTCTTTGTTGCATTGTTTGGGATAATTCGGTTCCAATCTTTGTTTTGAATCTGTTTTTGCGCCACGATGGATCTATGAACTGGCGATACTGTTTACCTGGGTCTATGATAAGATCCACAAAAACCCAATGAGATGACGATTTGGTTTACGATACGCTAGGTTTCTGTGACGTCATGACGTCAGCTGTCAGACGGAAATATCCAAACAAACTATTTTTTTATTACCTCAAAAGCTGACTTTCCACTCGGCTAATCAAATACGCACTAACGGGGCACACGATATATGTAATACACCCAAAAATATAGTCCAAAGAAGTCCAAATTAAACACAAACACTGATTTCAAACTCACACAATACAAAACCAAATGTCACAAAAGCTTGTTTGGATACCAAATTCCGCCACGACCATGGTGCCTGTGACGTTTCCAAAAACGTCGCGTATTACGATTGATCTGATATTTTTGTAAATTGAAGACCATATAAGTTACAAAGTGCCATTTTCAACGTTTTTGATTTGATAGGGCCTACATGCGTGGACCCCGGAACTGTATTGAAAGGTCTAAGTGTCAAGAACGGAAAAATAAATAATTCCGTTGCCAATAGTTAATTATTCTTTTTTCATGAAACGCATCAGTTTTTATCAGTTTCCTAGGAATTCGTTTTTTGGCACTTAGACCCTTTGTATCTTATGGTCTTCAATTATATGTGTTTTTAATCAAGTTTATTCATTGTTTATTGTTTCTTACATAAAGTTCTGATGATTGTTTAATCAATTTGTAATCCGTGCATTACGTCTTCAAGTATTCCGGCTACCAGGAGCTATGCCAGGAGGTCCAGTAGGTAGGTACTCAATTCTCAGCAAACTCGAAGTGGTGTGTGGTGAGTTCAAGTTTTCCAACTTCTATTTTAAATCTGGCGAGGATCAGTTTTTCATACAATAACTTTCCGATGCAACTTAGTAATGAATTTGGTCTATATTATAACCACAAAACAATTCCATTCCTCCACTCTCCAGTTCATGCAAGGCAAAAGTTTGGAATTTTCTCCACTTTATTGCCTTTGTACCTAGGATGTTCGTTTTGGCATTAGGGTAAGCCGATATGCATGTTGACATGATTTGTAAATTTTGGAGTGCAAAAATGGTACTAATGGTACCTAATTATTTGTGGGAAATTTTGGAGGCCGCAAGCCACGGGGGCCTTATCGCCGCGATTGGATTTTTCCAATCAGAACATTATATTAAATAATAAATAAATATTTCTTTATGAGCATTTTGCTACGAAGGGGAAACAGATATAGAAGTGTACATGATAAGAAACAAGTTTATCTACTCAGGTTTACAGGGTGTCCGGAAAGTCAACGATAATACTGAAAGGGGTGATGGACCAACTCATAAGCATCCAGAAAAACATTATATGACCTTAGTAAAAACTCTATAGTTTTATAAATTAATTCTCTGTAAAAAAAAAAATTTCTTATTGAATATTTTGAACTTTAAGTGGCAATATCTCGAAAACCATAAATTTTTACTGTGTTCATATTATGTTTTTCTGGAAGCTTATGAGTTGGTCTCACCCCTTTCAGTATTATCGTTGACTTTCCGGACACCCTGTATAGGTACTTAGGTAAATTAAACTTTATTTACAAATAAAAATATAAAAACTAAGAAATCACATCAAAATATAATTTCACAAACATGCATGCAATTGATTTAAATGTGGGCAATACATGATTCTATAAAAGACGTTCAAAATCATCAAGGATATCACAGTTTTTGAGATCATTCGGTAAACTATTGAATTCATCACATATACATTTTTTAATTTTTACATCTACGGGACTCAAAATAGGTAATTTCCTGACGAGTGCGCGGAAAGTGATATTTTCCCACATGTGTTAAGAATTAATTTTTTCACGCCTATGTAATTGTTTCCATTTTTTGCATGGATTTTAATTCGAAAAGTGCCACTTTACCATTCTTCCGCTCCATTACAACAATGGGCAATTTGCAATTTTTTTTGAAATATGAAAAATATAAGGAATAGTCAGTACTGACGCCATTGATGTTTAAAAAATCAATCTACGACCTCTATTAATGTAGTAATCACCGATTAAAGAGCGCCAATCAACATCCACTACGTCACAGAATACATTATCTATCTCCGTCTGGCGTATTGACTGAGATGACTCTCTCTCGGGGGGATAATTTGGCTCCGCCCCGTTTTCGATCATACAGTGAAATTTCCGTTCTCTTTTTTATTTATTCAGTATATTTTTGATTATTTTGAAAGAATACTTTCGCTGATGACTTTCTAAAGTTGTTTTAATACGTATATAAAATTTCAAGTCATTTTCAAATGTATGCAAATTGTCCATTGTTATTCTTCACTGTCGGGGTTCACTCCTTTCTCAACCCTCAGTATGGACAGTATGCCCTCAGTACTGTGCTGGTCGAGTGGCGAACACGCCGCTTGATTGGAGATCCCCACAACGCGACAGGGCGTATGCAGTAAACATCCTCTTGTCCAAATTTATGCGGCCTTCTCAATGAGTAATGAAATTGAGTAGGCTGCGTAGTATTAATTGATTACTTATAAGTAGTCAAAAATGTAATAATTATCCTAAATTGATTGAACCTCAAAGCAAGGAGATTAACTCTAGTCAGAACTTGACGGTGGACGACGGGATGTACAGTTGGTTCGTAAAAAAACTGGTATTGCTCATATAAATGTTTAAAAAATTGAGCAGTGTAATATTTGTTGTGACCAAACTAAACGACAGTGACATGTCATTCAAGAGAAAAGTTTGGGTATGTTATGATGTATGTATGTAAATAATTGATTTAAATCAGGTAGATTTGAAAATTTTGATACCCATAATCGATCAATACAATATTGTCGCTTTAAATCCTGTACTCATGTGAGGAGTCACTTGAAAAAAAAAATCAGAAGTATCAACCTGGTAAACATATAACCTCATACTTTTTTTTTTGTCAAAACAAATATTACACTGCTCAATTTTTTGGACATTTCTCTGAGCAATACCAGTTTTTTTACGAACCAGCTGTACAATACACCCACACATAAAGGATGAGTCCGAAATGAGTGTGCTTTTTTTTATAATGGTTGATAGATTATGAGAGGATGATCAGATTTTGTATCTGAACACCATAAGTGATTTTGTTTGAAACTCCAAAATCCGAGGTTCTTAGTATTTTTTCCAGATATTCGTTTGAATTTAACTTTTCCACAACCGGTCCTGGAGAGACCTTTTTTTAGGCAAAATAGTTAGTAATAGGGTTTCTTACAAGGTGAAAATCATTTTTTGATTTTCTGTTGTTTCATGTTTCATTTTTTCCGATGAGTTAAAAAATAAAAACCATTGAAACGTCTCATAAATGTAGATATGAACGTATTTGTGTTCAAACTGTGAAAAATGAAAAATAGAATAATTTCATAACAACCGACCAACGTGCCTAAAAATGCACGTCAGTATACATCATGATACTATAACAAACAAGATATGCTCACGCGCAGGTTTCGCTGACGTCATTGCGTGTCCGAACCTCAAAATTCATAGGTTACCTAGGCAACTGGGTTACCATGATACTAAAACAAACAAGAAAAACTCTCGCACATCCCCCTCAGAAGTCGTCACGTGACCTACCTCAAACCTAAACAATCAATGTCACGCGGGAACGTCATGCGTAAGCCAGTTCAAATTTTGACAAGCAAAAATGATAACTAGTTAACGTTATTCATGTTTTAAATCCAACCTCACTTTTGGCTCGCGGTGACGACATGCGCGGCTTGGTTCTAATTTCGTCGAGCAATTGATCATATCTTTTGTGTTTTAGTGTCATGAGTATACATGGTGGTTATGGAGAAAGAGAGTGTTAGAAAATACGTAAACATGGTGCCACAGATTCGAGTGCATGCATGGGGATCTCAGTTATTATAAGAGATACAGGGTCGATCAAATGGATGCACAGTTTTCATGCTCAACAAAATGTCATTTTCATTTCATTCAAAAAATTCCCACTACTTCCCAAGATATTCGAAAAAACCCGAAATTTCTCAAAAACGTTATAATTATTTCCTGAGTTTATTTGAAAAGATGTTTTAAAATGAATTGCACCCTCTCATTGTCACTTTTTCTCCACTGCAATATGGTGGTATCAAATTAAAAATCTGACGTTTCGTCTTTGAGCGGTCAGCCTCAAGTACATTTTTTTAAATACACACCTGAATTATTTATTCTTAGTTATCTTTTGATAAATAATGCATAACAATAATGCATTGAGGTATCGCAACCGCCGAAAAAAATACTCATCTAAAAAATAATACAAGAGAAAATTAGTTAGGCAACCCTTGACTCCCTAACACATACAGTTTGGTTCATAAATCCTTCTTTATTCGACACGTTATTCTTATGAGAAAACCTGCACAACTAAACAAACCTAATTGACTGAACCAAAATCAAAATAATATCCAATAACGATAGATTTAATGAAATTAAATCAAATCCACAAATGACATGGAAAATAAAGAAAAAACATAAAGAACTGAATCAATTTCTGCGAAAGTGTTCAAAAATATTGCCATTTTCACAAATAATTGAAAATAACAATAATAGGTGAATAATAACTGAACATATTGAGGTTGTTGCCAAGGTAACCCATTACTCTACATCCTCATCTAATCACCTCAATGCCTCAAGCATGTCAAAAGATAATTATAAATAAAATAAAAAATCCAGGTCCGTATTTAAAAAAATAAAGTTGATGATGGCAGCTCGAAGACGAAACGTCAGATTTCGAATTTGATACCACCATCTTGTAGAGGAGAAAAAGTGGCAATGACAAAGTGTAATTTATTCCTGAAACAAAGGAAACAATAAAAACGTTTTTGCGAAATTTCGGTTTTTTTCGAATATCTTCGAAAGTAGTCGGAATGTTTCAAATTTCAAAATGGCATTTTCTTGAGCAAAATAATGCGCAACTTTGCATCCATTTAACCGACCCTGTATCTCTTATAATAACTGAGATCCCCATGCATGGACTCGAATATGTGGCACCCTGTATTTTATTTCAATAATTATTTTAAGCTAAAAAGATTCTTGAATTTTCTTCTCATCGGTTTCTTTATTAAAGCGCCGATACCAGAACTAACTTGATATAGCTACTCTGCTAATACCTTAAATAACACATTTATTCCAATAAATAGACCCATACGAAACCCAATACAAAATAAGTAGTCCAACTGTAATCAGTGACAAAAGCACACTTCTTTTTTTCCCACAAATACTATGAATGTCAAATAAGTATAATTTATTACCTACACAAGGTAAACCAAATGTTGAAATATATTAATAATATATGTCGGGGTCGGGGTACACCCGTGAGGCTTGATTTCGATATTCGAAGGACCACCCTGCTTTAGCAGGGACGATGATTCAATACAGCAACGATTTAAATGCAAAAACAAACTTTACTTTATTGGCTTGTAAGGTACAATTTCGAGAAAAAATACAATTTGTTTCTTACAAACTCAATTCGACTCGACGACTTGTCGGCGAGAGATTCTCGTTCCACACTGTCTCCTCCCCAGTCCTTGCTCGCTTAGTTCCCAGCGCCAGCACACTAGGCATTGATGCCAATTGTCTTTAAAAGTATTGAAGGGGACTGAACATGCCGCCCGCGTTGAAAAGTCTAACTTTTCAAGTTTATATCACTTTTATACTAACATTTAGCTGCTAATTATATACATTTATAGCTATATGAATCAAATTAACAATTTGCCAAAATACTGGCAAGGCATTAAGTGTCCACTGGTAAGATACAAATTTTTGCTACTGATCTTTTTAATACAGAACCATTTGCCAACCGCACTGACACAACGCGCACAACATTGTCTTTACCGGGATGCAAATCAACAATGCGCGCCATGGGCGATCTCAAAGGGGGCAAATTGTCTTCCACTAGTGTGCCGACCTCAGATTAATAAACAAGACTTGTTTATTAATCTGAGGTGCCGACGTTTAAAACGTTGGAAATATCCTTTTTCCACTTTGATCTGCTCTGCAGGCTGGTGAGGTACTCTCTGGACCAACGACTCCAAAATTGTTGATATAGCTGTTGCAGTCGTTGATATCTTGATAAACGTGATGTTTTAATTTCCAATAACTCTGCTTCAGGTGAACTTGCTAATGAGTCGCCTATGAGGAAATGGGACGGGGTTAAGGGAGTGTAGTCGTTTACATCTGTAGATAGTGGTGTTAACGGTCTTGAATTAAAACATGATTCTATTTGGACCAATAATGTGTACATCTCCTCAAGGTTTAAATTAGCTTCGCCGATAACGCGTTTTAGATGAAATTTTGTGCTCTTTACAGCTGCCTCCCAAAGACCTCCTACATGGGCAGAACGCGCCGGAATAAAGTGCCATTTTATTCTGTCGTTCGCCAAAAATGAAGATATTGTGTCATTATGCGCTTCATCATTAATTAATTGATATAATTCAATAAAATAATTATTCGCGCCAACAAAATTCAAACCATTGTCAGAATGGATGTTGCTAGGCTTGCCGCGTCGCGAACAAAAACGTTTAAGAGCATTTAAAAAACTATTAGTCGTTAAATCCTGAACTAATTCTATATGCACTGCTCGAGTTGCAAAGCATACAAAAATACAAATATAAGTTTTTACCAACTTACTTCTGCGTAGCGTACCCTCTTTTACAAAAATTGGACCTGCATAGTCAACACCGCAGTTTGAAAAGGGCCTACTAGGATTAACTCGTGCGCTTGGTAGAGATCCCATCAAAAATGCTCCTGGTTTGGGATTCACTCGATAACAAACAAGACATGATCCAATAACGCGCTTTACCGCATTTTTTCCATTTAGTATCCAAAACTTCAAACGAATAATTGAGAGTAAATTTTGTATTCCAGCGTGTAAATACTTTAAATGCATGTCAAAAATAATTAAGTCCGTTAATTTGTGTTTATACGGTAATATGATCGGATGTTTTTGATCAAATTTTATATTTGAATTCGTTAACCTTCCTCCTGTTCTTAAAATATTTTCAGAATCTAAAAAAGGGTTTAAACTTAAAATCTTACTTGTGCTACTGACATTTTTCGATTTTTTGAGGGCAAAAATTTCAGTTTCGAAGGACTCTTGTTGCGCTAGGCGAATTATTATTAAAAAGGCTTCTTCTAATTCTTCGACTGATAATGCTTTCGATCTTACAGGTATCTTTTTTAACGTGCGATTTTTGAACCGACAAATGTAAGCAATAACTCTATGTAACTTATAAAAAGTTGAATACTTTTCAAACATTTTAAGATTGCATTCGTCAGATTTTTCTACAATGCTTAGATTCATTGCGTTCATTTTAAGTTCCGGTATTGTATCTAAAATCTTTAGATCGTCAATATTTTTAGAAAATTTGCCATTTCTTAAAAATTTAGGACCATTATACCACATGTCACTTTCGAGTAGTTCTTTCGGTTTTAAACCTCGCGATATTATATCTGCTGGGTTGTCAGAACTTTTGACATGCATAACACGAGTCTACATTTGACACTTGAGTAATTTTTGAAATGCGATTAGCAACAAAAGTTTTCAATTTATTTGGCTCAATCTTCAACCAAGCCAAAACAATTGTCGAGTCCGTAAAATATGTGCATTTGGAAATGTTTAAATCGATAATCGTTTTTATTTTATTTACTAGGTCGGCTAACAGATGTGCCGCCAGTAATTCCAGACGAGGTAATGTTTGCTGCTTAAGTGGCGCTACTTTGGATTCAGCAGTTAAAAGTCGTATTGCCTTATCACCGTTTTTGTCAGTTGAACAAAGATATATACAGGCTCCATAAGCCTTTTCTGAACTATCGCTAAACCCATATAATTCGATAGAGGTGGTGTGAGCTAACAAAACGTGACGCTTTATAGAGATGTGATTTAAAATTTCGAGTTCCGATGCAAACTGTAACCAACGTTGTTTAAGATGAGTGGGAATTTCCTGATCCCAATCTATTTTATGCTGCCAAAGTTCTTGAATTAGCAATTTAGCTGTAATTATTACCGGGCCTACTAATCCAAGAGGGTCGAAAATTTGCGAAATCGCAGAAAGAACGGTTCGTTTTGTTACTTTTTTGTCATTTATTTTTACTTTAATGGAGTACTTTAATACGTCTTCATTCGCGTCCCATGATATACCGAGTGTCTTCAATTCTTTTTCGTCGTGGAATAAAACCAATTTATCGTCTTTGATTTTACTTTTATCCAAAATGTGATTCAAAATTTTCTTATCATTTGATGACCATTTTCTAAGATCAAACTTAGCTTGATATAAAATTTCAGTAAGTTCGTGATAAACTTCAATTGCTTCCTCTTTTGAATTTACGCTGATTAACAAATCATCCATATAAAACGAATTTTGAATCAGTTCTGAAGTTCGAGGGTATTTTTCTTTATTTAAAATGGCTAACTCTTTTAAGCACCGTGTGGCCTGAAAGGGTGCACTCGAAGTGCCATACGTTACCGTATTTAATGTAAAGACCTTTATTGGTTCGTTAGAATTTTTGCGCCATAAAATTTGTTGAAAATCTCGTTCTTCTGGCTTAATTAAAATGCAACGATACATCATTTTAATGTCACCAATTAGTACAATTTTTCGCAATCTTAAACGTAATAAAATAGAATATAAGTCGGGTTGAATAGTAGGACCAATTAATAATAAATCGTTCAAGGAAACCTCTGAACTGGTCTTTGCGCTGGCGTCAAATACCACCCTACATTTCGTAGTGACTGAATCCCTAAGAACCGCCGTGTGTGGTAAAAAATATGATTTATGTTCTATTGAATTATCGTTTTCTAAGTTACATTTAAAAGTCATGTGACCCAAGCTTTCGTATTCGTTCATAAATTCTATGTACTGCTGTTTTAAACTTTCCTGTTTATTTAGCCGTTTTTCTAAGTTATTGAGTATTTTAAGCGCTATTGTCTAACTGATTTTCAGTGTCTTCCTTAAATGGATACTGAACGATAAATTTTCCGTCATAATTTCGAGTAGTTGTTTCGCTAAAATAATTCTCACACATTTGCTCATTTTTTGATAAAAACGTTTCATTTGGGAGTTCCTCGATATTCCAAAATTTCGTTAAAGAATCATTTAGTTCTTTATTCGTAATTTTTGTTGCAAGATTACAAATTACCTTTTGTTTATTATGATTTATTTTAAAATTCAAAACTCCGGTAAATATCCAACCTAGCCGTGTTTCTTGAAGACTAGGTAAATTTTCACCCACTTTTATTTTTCCAGACATGAGTAATTCATAAAATATTCCTGCACCGAGCAACATATCAATTTCCTTAGGAACATTAAGTTGCTCATCAGTTAAATCACTATTCCTAGGGTAAGTTATATTACTTTTTTCAAACTGAAAGGTTGGTAATTTTTCGGTTAATTTTGGTAAAACTAAAAACGACAAACTCATTTGAAAGGAGTTAAATTTCGATTCAATAGTCGCTTGAGTTTTATAAGAGACGTTCGTGATCACTTGACTAATACCAGACAACGGGATATTAATTTTTTCACGTTTTAGGCCCAATTTTTTGCACAAAGAATTGCTAATTATATTTGATTGGCTACCCGAATTTAATAAAGCATTGCTTTTATGCCAATTTCCTTTATTATCGCTAACCAAAACTGTGGCAGTAGATAACAAAACCTCGTTTGATATAAGAGTCGAGTAAGAATGGCTAATTCTATCATTGTTAAATGTTTCGTTATCCTTAGAAGCGTTATTTTTATTAGATTCAGTGGCTGATTCACTATCTTCGCGATCGATAAGTGGTCGATAAGTTTCGTTATAACTTTGTGGCGTTCTCTGTAAAGAAAGGCTGTAATTATGATTACTATTTTGATTTTGATGTAATTCTTGAGGCTGACTTCCTGAACGAGAACAGTATGCTGTGTTGCCGTTGTTAGCCTTATTTTCGTTATAATGATCCACGTGAAGTAAAGAATTGTGTTTTTGTTTACATTTTTTACATCCACTGGATAAGCATTCATTTTTTAAGTGACCAGATCTAAGACAATTGTTACACAACTTCAATTGTCTGATTACTGTATATTTTTCCGATATCGGCATATTTGAAAACTTTGGGCAATGATATATAAAATGATTATCCTGGCAAACACAACATTTTATTTCGCGGTTATATTGATTACGTTGTTCTGTTAAAAAACACTTCGGGTTATTTGTGTTGGTATTCTTTTATACAGCACCATTATCAAATTTACGAGGAGATTTCAGAGCTGAATTAGCAGAATTATTATTGGACATTGCTTCGAGACAATAACATTTCTTTGTTAGGAACTCGGTAAGTTCATTTAAAGATGGCAATTTTTGATCAGTTTGTTTTGACTCCCATTCGCGTCTTGTTCTGTCATCAATTTTTTGTAAGATTATTGGAATTAACATAAGATCCAAGTGTTCCACCGGTATATGCAATTTCTCTAAAGTGGTTTTATTTTGATGTACAGAATCTAGCAAAGATCTTATATGATTTGCGGACTCTTTCGAAACTTGAGGCAAATTAAATAATAAAGCATTTACGTGATGGTTAATGATAGCCCGTTTATTTTCGTACCGCTTTTGTAATAGATCTAACGCTATCGAATAATTTGCTGTCGTTACATTTAAAGAATCGATCAACTTTAACGCATCACCTTTGCAACATATTTTTAAATACAGAAACTTATCCATTTCGCTTAGGTCTACACGATTATTTACCAAGGAATCAAAAATGTCCTTGAAACTATACCATGTTTCATATTTGCCATAGAAGCATGGCAAACCTAAATCGGGTAATTTGGCCACACCGCCGCGCGAAGATAACGAAAGCAATGATGGCGGATTTCTATCATTTTGTGTTGCTAACCGATCTTGTTCGATCTTATCATCTTGTTTTTTTTGACTTGCAATCAACTTTTTTGCTAAAGCAATTTTTGAATAAAATTCCGATTCGGTGTCTAGACGATAATATTTTTCATTCGGCACTAAATACTCCAGGCGAGTTTGGATTCTATCAAATTCCGAAAAATCCTCCTCTACGCTTTTTAATCTTATTTCGATTTGATAAATATCTTCTTTGTTATCGAGTAGAAATTTACTGAAACGTTCTAGTCGCGCGCATATGACTTCTCGAGCGTGATTTAATTCGGAAACTTCTTCGTCTTCCCGAGACGACCCTTTTTTATTCTTAACCATTTTGACCAATGACAATTAAAATGGCCGTTCCAGCTTTTGATAAAATATGATTCTTACTTTTTTTTTTTTTTTTTTTAAGTTTTCGCTAAATTCGATTCGATACCCAATTTGCACCGAAAATGAAAATTGTCGTGATTCGTGCAGCGTAAAAGTTCACAAGACTTTACCCAAATTAATGCGAGAATTTACATTTACGAGAAACGATAAAATAACCATCAGTAGATGTACTCAAAACCGATAAAAACAAAATACAATATTTTAGTCAAAATACGATATATCCGTTAAACAAACGAGGAATACGAGAAATATTGTCGATGTACGAGAAATACTGCCAAAATACGATTAAACTTATTACTATCTACGCCCAAGAAACATTTTTAGTTTTATCAATGCCTACAGGAGGTTGTCACGGCCTATTTCATAAAACCTCCTTGAAGCCAATCAGTTATAAAGATATCATTAAAACAACGATACAACCTCCTTGCAACCCTGAGGGCCCACTCCTAAGGAGGCTGTTACGGCTTATTTTAAAGCTTGTTATAAAACCTTAGTGCAACATTTAAGAAGACGATAAAGCACTCATAAAACCTTACATAGTATATACGGTTTAAAACTAGTTGACTAGTCTTACAACCCTTTGGCCGTAACACTGACTTCTTCAAAGACATTGACAAAACAGTTTTTCTTGTACTTGAGGTTGTTAGGAGTCATTTGTTTCATGCGAGCTCTATCGTTGTATTTTGACACTCATCATGAGATCTCCTCTTAGAAATTGATGAAAATGGACAAGCAGGTATTCATATCATTATTTGAACATCTCAATCTCAGAATGAGCCATCATCATGCGAGTATATACCAACGAATGTGACTTTTCTGATAAATGTATATTAAATACTCACACAAAACACTAGCGCCTCGAAAATATTGCGTTTAAATATATATTCATATATTTTCAAGACCATAATATGTTAAAATTGAAAAATGATCAAAATCAGACGAATTTGTGCAAGAATGAATAAAAATGGAGGGTAACTATGTTTTGAAAATTTCTAAAGTATTGGAAAGTCAATTCAATGGGTTCTTGATCTTTTTCTAATTATTTGATCAATGGCGGTTGTCTTATACCGTGAAAAATATGGCCGTCATACTTTTAAAGCCTATTGTTCATTTATGAGATCTCGTTAAAACACTTAAACTTTAAGAACAATTTTTATAGACATTCCATATGTCTCTAGTGCAACAGCTCCTTTCATAAGTATTCATAGAACAATATGGTTTCAAGGTTCACCTAGAATTGTCTCATGATAAACCCTTTTTGAACCTTTTTTATTTAATTGACTGTAAAAACAAAAAGAAGAGCAATTTCACTAGTTTCAGTGTTTTTCCTTGGATTCTTGTTTGATCTGGAGTCTGGAGTGTTGACAATTTCGTCACGTGGATTTATGAAAAAGTTTTGGGGGGTTTGTACATTTACCGTTTGATCCTAAATGCTTCCAGAGCCTTCTGATAACCTTCCAATTGTATTTATAAAGTTTAAATAATTCCTCCGTCTTTGTCTTTTGAATTACCCAGATTTCTTGATTTTAAACCATTCTTTTGAATTTGAGCTCATGTAAAAACAGAGTAAATGAACAAAATTGTTACATTGAAGAGGGCTTATCAAGGTTTTATTCTAAGTAATTTCGAAGCAAACATGCTTTTTCGTTGACTCGAATATAACCAAATATACCTCCAAAGAAATAGGCTTTATCATGGTTTTATGGAGTAAATATATCCGATTGCTTGAAACCATTTTGAATATTTTGAGTCAAAGTTACAGCCTGAAGTTCTTAAGGAAGTTTTAGGAGTAAACAGCTGTAACGAAGATATTTAATGACCTCCATAAGGCTTGCTTAAAACCAATTTTTTATTGGTTTTATCAGTGAGTTTTATAGCTAATGTTAAAACCTTATTTTAGGATCATTTTGTCGTAAGGCATATTTGGTTTCAGTTAAAGCTTCCTTAAAACATGGCACTTGAGTAGAACCACCTTAAAACCTACATAAAGCTTCCTTGAAACCAATAAGCTCTAAAAATGTTTCTTGGGCATGATGCGTGATACATTTAGGATAGGGCATGACTATGGTTTACGTTTAAAAACGTTTCGATTTCATAAAGGATAGGAAAAGGAATCATAGAACGATCTCACCTGATCCTCTTCTTCGTGACAAAACGACGTGATTCGTGATGATTTTTTTGCGAGATTTACGTGAACAGCTTGCTTATCGTGGATCATCCATCCGATGTGGTCGATAAAGAAGGTTCCTGTCCATGCTCCTGTCTCAAGCTTCCTTAATCCTTAGACAAACTGAATGCACAATTTGGCAACAAAACTATAAATGTTTCGGACAAATGAACGATCGTACAAAAAGACGTTCGGACAAATGCTATGGACCCTCTTATAATAACTAAGATCCCCATGCATGCACTAGAATCTGTGGCACCCTGTATACGGCGGCTACTCAAAAAGAAAGCAAACATATTTGTTTGTTTTTTTTAACACACCTAGGTTTTGGACATTCAATTGGTTCCGAATCTCATTCTCCATGGATGCCAATTTTTTTTTTATGAATTTCTCCGAAGTACTTCAATTACTAAACACACATGCTAAATTTCAGGAAAATTAGACAAGATTTTTATTTTTGTCCTGTATTTCACCCCAAGGGGTGTGATTTTTTTGAAATACTCTTTTCTCTGATGCTTTAGTACCATAAGTACTGCTGATTCGGAAAAAAACTGGTATTACTCATAGAGATGTTTTATAAAATTGTTTTGACAAAACAAAAAAATATGACGTCATATCTTCATCAGGTTGATACTTTTGAATACGTTTTTTCAAATGGCTGCTCACATAATATGACAACAGAAACTAAAGCGAAAATATTGAATTGATCGAAGTGATACCAGTTTTTTTTCGAACCAGCTGTACATATGAGAAGTTTCAAGTCAAACTTGAATTTGGGCCCACTGTGCGTCGATTTTTATTTTTGGATGCGGTTTTTTCTATAGCAAATTCATGCATGGGTGCACCAAAAAGAACTTACGTCTATCAACTTTTTTTTTTCAAATAGAAACAACTATTTTTATTTCATTTTTGTATTCTGCGTGAAATCAAAATAGGTATATTTCACATAATACACCCCATACCTATACCCAACCGTTTTCGAGAAAATGGAATAAAACAGGTTAATGTTCTTATTGGTCCAATAATTGAATTGAATGTCCAATCAGCAGCATAAACAATAAGCAACTAAGCAACTCAAAGAAACAGAATCGCATATTGGCCTATTTTCACATTCATAGGTAACTACGCCATTTTTTTTTTCTAGTTGGTTACCACTTATTTACGTCGCTGAATGCACTCTTTTTCTCGACTTTTTCAATTCTTCAACCAATAAAAACATTAACCAGTTTTAAATAATTAATATTATGGATTTAAGGGGATACAGGGTGTGTTTCATGAAATATACTCAGAATTTCACGACGAATTAAAAAATGACATAAATATACATGTTTCCTTTTGAAATAAAGAAGTTGATGGTCTTTTTTTGGTTCACTCTGTATACATGAATTTGTCATAAAAAAATCCGCATTTACAAATAAAAATCGATGTGTCCGGCGGTTTTCTTAAAATTCAAAACCCTGGATTTGAAATTACTTTGGTCCTTATTTTAGCCGGTCACTGTCTGTATACTTTGTAGGTCAGTCATCGATTTCGCGATACCAAAAAAAATTGTTTGTCGTATTTCTGAGGGACCCTGTACATTATCGCTTTAGTTAAATCATCTTTTTTCTTTTGAATTGTGTCAAAAGTATCGTACACTATCGGACAAAAGTAAAGCAACTCTTATGATAAAATCAAATATTTGAATATTGAAAATAAAATAAGTAAATCTGAAAATCATTAACCATCTATTTTGAGCCCCATAGTAAGATGCCCTTAAAAGCAAAATATGGTTGTTTTTATTTGTCAATTTTTTTTAGTAGGTGATAATTAATTTCAAGAATACACGTTTTGCAACGACAAAAGTAAAGCAACTTTTCAAAGAACTTTTGTTCAACTTCTACAAAAGAAATGGGGTTAATAGGTCATAATAAAATGAAAAAATATGGTCTTTTAATAATTAATGGGATAACCATATCATTGTTACCTATAACTTTTTGTCAACGAGGAGGCATAGACGAAATCAACTTTTGGATAGTAGTGTCCGGCATATTCGTCCACACTTGGTTAATTTTATCAATCAATGACTGTTTATTTGGGAATCTTATATTGGAATACGAAGCTCCACTTTTTTCCATAAGTTCCAAATAGGGTTAAGATCCTGGGATTGTGTAGGCTGGAGAACCCGATCATTATTTTTCTGAAACAATCCATCAACCAGGCGCTATGAATGCTTTGGGCCGTTGTCATGTTGAGACACAAATCGCAAAGGCATTTCCCATTGACCATAGGGCAACATAACGTTTTCGACTATATCAAATCAAAATTGCTTTATTGTTTGAAATATTGAATATTTGTAAGAAAGCCAACTTAATAATATGTATAATTCAATGAATACAAGGAGGACAAATCAATTAATAAAACAATAACACAACAAATATACAAATAAAAAAATAATAACACAAAAATATCAAAAGTCTCAAAATGAAGGACGAACTGTATAATCGGAACATGAAATTATCCTACTTATAATACAATAATATCTATTTAGATAAATCATCGGCATAGAATTCAGTGATATCGTAGTATCCCTGTACACCAAGCGATTCATAATTTCTTCTTAGAAGTATAATTATAATGGACCTTTTTCACTCCACGAAAAACAACCCCATAAAAATACACTGCCTTTTCCGTGCTTAATTGTTGGGGTAACGTACTTTGGGTCAAATCTTTTTTTAACCGGACGTCTTACCCGCTTCATTCCGTCAGAATAAAAATTTTTGTAACGTGTCTCGTAGCTGAATAATGCATTTTTCGAGTCCTGCACTCTCCAGTTAAAGTGACGTCGTGCAAATTCAATCCTGGCTAGGCGATTTCTTTCGGAAATCAACGATTTCCTGGCTGGACCTCTGCATCAACTAATCGAAGCTAAACAGTTCTCGCACTAACATCCAGTTCGAGAATTTCCGAAATTATTCTTGGCCCTGATAGCCACGGATCATTTTGACAAATTCTTTTGATTCGTCTTTCCATCACAAATGTAGTTTTCCTGGGTCTACCTGATTTTGACAGTTGTTCTACATGTCCTCTTTCATTATAACGTTAAATGAATTTTGACACGCTGTATTTGGGCAACTCAAACTGCGTGGAAATATCAATTTGAGGCTTGCCTGCCAAAAAGGCATTGACGACCATTTTTTCAACTCCGTTGGATGGGTTATCCTTTTGGCATATTTATTTCTACGAAAATATGAAATATAAATATCAAGTAACCTGAAGAGATTGTTTTTTTTTATTTTCGTTTGTTGTAAAACTTTGTTATTTATGCTTATCCAAAGAGTTGCTGTACTTTTGTCGCACTAATATAGCGTGACGTTGGAATAAATTCACACTTACTTCCTCAGCTATGATTGGACACAATCTCATTATGCCTATGACAGCAGACTTCTACGACTCTTTAACCTCTTTGAATATTCGATTTTAAATATTCGATTGGAATTAAAAATCATTATCTCTTGTTTCAGAAGGGTTACTGATCTTTGCTATACCCTTGGGGTAAAAATTTAGTAAAGAATTGTTTTTTAGCAAAATGGTGGGAGTATCTTGGAGATTTTATAATTGCATCACTTCCTTCCGTACCCTGTATATCATCTCACACAAAATCTACAAAAGTCAGTCCAATGTACGAAAGTCGTCCTTCAAAACGCTAGAACACTCGAGAAAATCCGTTCGTTCGTTTCAAAGCTACAGCTTATAGAAAAAGGGCAATAAAATGCTATGTTCTTTAATTTGACTTTTATATACAGCTGACAATTTTTTATATCATTTTCATAACAAAAACTATAAGTCTAAGATACGGTATAAGAAATATCTACCCTCATCTGTTATTTGATGCTAATAAAGTTTAAATGTTAGATAATTTGTTCAAAAATAGATTGCGAATGAGTTGTCTGGCAAAATCAGGGGCTTTACTTTTATACAGGGTGTTACAAATTTCAATGTTCACCATCATATCTTGAAAACAGAAAAGTTCATACAAATGCCGTTGGAAAATCCACAAAATCCCGAATACTTCCGAATATATCCGCGAAAAAACGAAAAATTTTAAAATGTTTTTTATGTTTTCCTAGGTATATTAGAAAAAATATTTCAAAATAAAAATGTCACATCTTCATAGCCACTTTTTTCCCTCTAAAAAATGGTGTCATCAAATTTATGATCCGACGTTTCGTCCTCGAGCAGCCATCATCAACTTTGTTTCTAGCCTTTTCAAGAAGGCGAACAATTTCGTTCTACGCTTGATAGATTGTAATTCTAATTCCTGTTTCGACTACATATCACACATCTTAACATTTATTCAACGTTTTGAGCTAATAAAGCCATCATCAATGTGAATGAAGGTTGGGAAAAATATATAATATTTAATAATATTATAATATAAAAAATATCCAATAAAGTCATCTTGTAAAGACGAAAAATACTCTGTAAATGCGAAATCAATCAAAAGCAGGATAAATTAGGAAAATAGTCATTTGAAAACCAACAGTTTCTGAATTTGGAAATTCGAATTTATGAAATTTTCTTTTCCTGGCGTTACTAAGAGAGTTGGATCGAAAACGATTTCACATTTTTATTGTATTTTTTCTTCTTTAAAAGATGACATAATCAGATCTTTGATCAGACTTTTCGTTCCTTTCCAAACATCATCAATTCTTATTGATGATGGCGTTATAAGCTCAAAACGGCGAATATATGTCAAGTGTGTTGATGTCATTGGAAATAGAATTAAAATAAAAGTTTATTAAGCGTAGAATGAAATTTTTCGTCTATTTAAAAAAAAGTTGATGATGCTTGCTCGGAGACAATACGTCGCGTCGGATCGTAAATCTGATAACGCCATTTTATAGAGAAAAAAAAGTTACTATGAAGATGTAACATTTGCTTAAAAATATTTCTTCTTGTAAACCCCGGAAAAAACCAAAACCGTTCTACAAAATTTCGGTTTTTCCCGGATATCTCCGGCCGTATTCAGATTTTTTGGATTTCCCAACGGCATTCAATTGAGTATCTGAATACTCAACTTTGCCATGATTTCAACTTTGCTGTATATCCTACCGTTTTCAAGATACTGATGGTGAATATTTTAATTTGTAACAACCTGTATAGTGGGTATAGCCCGGGATTTTGCTGGGCAATCCATTTGCAATCCATTTTTGAGCAAATTATCCAACATATTATAAACCTTATTAGCATCAAATAACAGATGAGGGTAGATATTCCTAATATCGAATCTCGTACTATACAGGGTGTCCGGGAAAATGTGGGAGATCTCTCGGATTCAGATAGAACATTAAAAAATAAGATGACAAGTTCCCATAAATTTTTTTCCTAGCGGCCCTCCCTACGGAGATACGGCCCCCTAAAGGACCCCACTGGAAATCGGTTTTTCTTGAATAACTTTTAAACGACTCAATATAATTCAATGAAAATTTAATATGATAAACAGTAGTAAGGACCTCTCAAAATACTTCCCTTAAAACATAATTAGCTTGTTTAGTTTACCAGGGACGGACTAGATTGTACATTTTAACGCTCAAATTTTGAACACCCTGTATGATAAGGAGTTAAAAAAAATAAATTTGGATACCTTGAACATTAAGCTAAAGAAAAGGTACTCTTGTTCATTGTCGATAAAATGAACCATTTTCGAGAAAAAACAATTTTTATTAAACAAAACCTAGAAAAAAGCCATGACGAAGTGGTGATCTTGATATATTTGAGTTTTCATGTCAAAAATTACGTTAGGGTTAGTTTGGGCGTTGATTGAAAAGAAGAGAGATACGAAAATCCCATGTTAAAATTCGTGACTCGCCGTCACTCGCTCTCCTTACGCTGCCGGCCCAGTAAGCTAGCGACAATACACGATATAACGGTGCCGTAAATCAAATATTTCAAATTTCAAGAAATGATGCAGGGCGATGCGCTTGTTTTTTGACGAACACGAACGCCTAGCCAATCACTTATTAATTGATTCGCAATGGGTAATTGGAGGGTCTTCGGCTATCGATTGAAATTTTGATATTTTAAGTCATTCAAATGGATTTCAAACTTATCATTTATTTCCGTCAATTCAATCACTTCCCATGAAATTATTCCATTTGAAAAAAATTATTTTATTCTATAATTACTATTTGATAGTTCATTTAATAAAAGACTACGGATATCAGAAATTATATACAATATTTTTCCAATGCTATTTAATCATTTTACAAAATGAACTTTGAAACTGAGATGTCACATAATAATTATAGCACTCTAAATTAAACGTTGATATTTTAACCATATACATTGGCGAACATACAGGGTGTTTCCTAAAGATTGGTAAAAAATTCGTTGTGTGATTCCTGGGGTATTTTCATGAAAAAAAGTTCATATGAACGTGGGTCCGAAAATGCATGGTTTTCAAGAGACATGGAGTTAATCATTTAAAAAAATGGGTCTTTTACGAATGTTACAAATATCGTTGAACCGATTCTATTATTTGGCAGATCAATTTTTTGTAATAAAAGCCTCATGTAGCCTTAGCTAGATATAAATTATAAAGACCATCGCCCGACGGCACAACAACAATACAACTTTTTACCTCTTAGAGTTTTTTCGTATCTGGCCTCGTTGTCAAAAAAAAACTTTTAAACTTCGCAAATTATTGTTATACTTTCTTTACACGGGTAAAGTATTCTACAACAAATGAAACGAGGCCAGATACAAAAAAGAACTATGGGACAAAAAGGTTGTAATTTTGGTTGTCATTTAAAAAAAAAATTAAAATCACAATAATGTCAGTTGCGTACATTTTTTTTCAAGTGCAACACCCTATATCTCAAAAACAATGCACTTATCCGGACCTAAGTTTATATGTTTTTTTTTTCGTGAAATTTGCTCAGGAAACACTCTGTATACTCCACAGAATGTTTTGAAGTTAGATCAGGACATTGCACCTAATGCATATCGAATCACCATAGTTTGACACCAACATTTTTAAATATTCTGTGGAGTAAAGAATTTAAAAACATGATGTTTTTCCAAATGATTGTAGCTTGATTCATTGTAAACATTTTAAAAAACAAAAGGGGAATCAACAAATCAACGAATATCTCTGCACCTCACTTTGCAAACTAAATTTTTCTTGCACAAATATTTAAGGTAACTAAAGCATTTTACAATAAACATTATAAAATGTATAAAAAGGTGGCTAAACCCGGGAAAAGCCAACGGGCTAGACGTTTTCTCGAATGGCGCTACTTTTATTGGTGAATGGGTCGTAAATCACCATCAAAGAACTATTTTTAATAATTAGTTCTCGCCACACTTCTGGCTGATTACAATTTCAAGAAATCTAGAACAATATACCCCGTAGCGTTAAATTCTGGGAAATATGCATTTTGTTAATATTTCTGGAAAAGTTAACTGTTGTAGTACATAGCGCCATCTATCGGCAGGATTTGTCAATCTTAGGATGGAAATTCCCATCAATCTAGTGAAAGACTACTACCATTGGTCACCATATCGTCTACAACAAGTTCGTGGATAATCCTCCCGGTGAAAAAAGAAAATCTTGAAACTGTTTCCTCAGTCTGACCATGACCAATCCATATACGTTTCGTCCTACTAGGACTCATCAGTATGGCTATGGGTCTAAGTCAGACTGAAAAGAACAGTTCCAAGTGGGTTAGTGTCGAGCTGACAAGTAAATGAAATGTTAACTGTTGTAGTACATAGCGCCATCTATCGGCAGGATTTGTCAATCTTAGGATGGAAATTCCCATCAATCTATTGAAAGACTACTACCATTGGTCACCATATCGTCTACAACAAGTTCGTGGATAATCCTCCCGGTGAAAAAGGAAAATCTTGAAACTGTTTCCTCAGTCTGACCATGACCAATCCATATACGTTTCGTCCTACTAGGACTCATCAGTATGGCTATGGTTCTGAGTCAGACTGAAGAGAACAGTTCCAAGTGGGTTAGTGTCGAGCTGACAAGTAAATGAAATGTTAACTGTTGTAGTACATAGCGCCATCTATCGGCAGGATTTGTCAATCTTAGGATGGAAATTCCCATCAATCTAGTGAAAGACTACTACCATTGGTCACCATATCGTCTACAACAAGTTCGTGGATAATCCTCCCGGTGAAAAAGGAAAATCTTGAAAACTGTTTCCTCAGTCTTGACCATGACCAATCCATATACGTTTCGTCCCTACTGGGGACTCATCAGTATGGCTATGGGTCTAAGTCAGACTGAAGAGAACAGTTCCAAGTGGGTTAGTGTCGAGCTGACAAGTAAATGAAATGTTAACTGTTGTAGTACATAGCGCCATCTATCGGCAGGATTTGTCAATCTTAGGATGGAAATTCCCATCAATCTAGTGAAAGACTACTACCATTGGTCACCATATCGTCTACAACAAGTTCGTGGATAATCCTCCCGGTGAAAAAGGAAAATCTTGAAACTGTTTCCTCAGTCTGACCATGACCAATCCATATACGTTTCGTCCTACTAGGACTCATCAGTATGGCTATGGGTCTAAGTCAGACTGAAGAGAACAGTTCCAAGTGGGTTAGTGTCGAGCTGACAAGTAAATGAAATGTTATTTGT
>CAUEHF010000108.1:0-12783 GCA_958502075.1 Orchestes rusci
CATCCATTTCACATAAACATCAATAATATAATGAGAAATTCGTCAAAAATAGCATATATCAAAATATGGCGGCCCAATCAGGAGAATTGTACCAAAGACCACTATTTCGTCTGGAAATGGGCTGAAAACGCTAAATATCAATAGAAACCATTGAGATCCTATCAAATAAACAATATTCAGCAATATTCCAACGGCTCAATGCAGATTCCAATCATTTCTGTTACTACACTATATTTTGCCTCGAAATGTCCCAAAATCAATATAATTATCATCCATTTCACATAAACATCAATAATATAATGAGAAATTCGTCAAAAATAGCATCTATCAAAATATGGCGGCCCAATCAGGAGAATTGTACCAAAGACCACTATTTCGTCTGGAAATGGGCTGAAAACGCTAAATATCAATAGAAACCATTGAGATCCTATCAAATAAACAATATTCAGCAATATTCCAACGGCTCAATGCAGATTCCAATCATTTCTGTTACTACACTATATTTTGCCTCATAATGTTCCAAAATCAATATAATTATCATCCATTTCACATAAACATCAATAATATAATGAGAAATTCGTCAAAAATAGCATATATCAAAATATGGAGGCCCAATCAGGAGAATTGTACCAAAGACCACTATTTCGTCTGGAAATGGGCTGAAAACGCTAAATATCAATAGAAACCATTGAGATCCTATCAAATAAACAATATTCAGCAATATTCCATTTCACATAAACATCAATAATATAATGAGAAATTCGTCAAAAATAGCATAATATATCAAAATATGGCGGCACAATCGGGAGAATTGTACCAAAGACCACTATTTCGTCTGGAAATGGGCTGAAAACGCTAAATATCAATAGAAACCATTGAGATCCTATCAAATAAACAATATTCAGCAATATTCCAACGGCTTAATGCAGATCCCAATCATTTCTGTTACTACACTTTATTTTGCCTCATAATGTCCCAAAATCAATATAATTATCATCCATTTCACATAAACATCAATAATATAATGAGAAATTCGTCAAAAATAGCATATATCAAAATATGGCGGCCCAATCAGGAGAATTGTACCAAAGACCACTATTTCGTCTGGAAATGGGCTGAAAACGCTAAATATCAATAGAAACCATTGAGATCCTATCAAATAAACAATATTCAGCAATATTCCAACGGCTCAATGCAGATTCCAATCATTTCTGTTACTACACTATATTTTGCCTCATAATGTCCCAAAATCAATATAATTATCATCCATTTCACATAAACATCAATAATATAATGAGAAATTCGTCAAAAATAGCATATATCAAAATATGGCGGCCCAATCAGGAGAATTGTACCAAAGACCACTATTTCGTCTGGAAATGGGCTGAAAACGCTAAATATCAATAGAAACCATTGAGATCCTATCAAATAAACAATATTCAGCAATATTCCAACGGCTCAATGCAGATTCCAATCATTTCTGTTACTACACTATATTTTGCCTCATAATGTCCCAAAATCAATATAATTATCATCCATTTCACATAAACATCAATAATATAATGAGAAATTCGTCAAAAATAGCATATATCAAAATATGGCGGCCCAATCAGGAGAATTGTACCAAAGACCACTTTTTCGTCTGGAAATGGGCTGAAAACGCTAAATATCAATAGAAACCATTGAGATCCTATCAAATCAACAATATTCAGCAATATTCCAACGGCTCAATGCAGATTCCAATCATTTCTGTTACTACACTATTTTTTGCCTCGTAATGTCCCAAAATCAATATAATTATCATCCATTTCACATAAACATCAATAATATAATGAGAAATTCGTCAAAAATAGCATCTATCAAAATATGGCGGCCCAATCAGGAGAATTGTACCAAAGACCACTATTTCGTCTGGAAATGGGCTGAAAACGCTAAATATCAATAGAAACCATTGAGATCCTATCAAATAAACAATATTCAGCAATATTCCAACGGCTCAATGCAGATTCCAATCATTTCTGTTACTACACTATATTTTGCCTCATAATGTTCCAAAATCAATATAATTATCATCCATTTCACATAAACATCAATAATATAATGAGAAATTCGTCAAAAATAGCATATATCAAAATATGGAGGCCCAATCAGGAGAATTGTACCAAAGACCACTATTTCGTCTGGAAATGGGCTGAAAACGCTAAATATCAATAGAAACCATTGAGATCCTATCAAATAAACAATATTCAGCAATATTTCAACGGCTCAATGCAGATTCCAATCATTTCCGTTACTACACTATATTTTGCCTCATAATGTCCCAAAATCAATATAATTATCATCCATTTCACATAAACATCAATAATATAATGAGAAATTCGTCAAAAATAGCATATATCAAAATATGGCGGCCCAATCAGGAGAATTGTACCAAAGACCACTATTTCGTCTGGAAATGGGCTGAAAACGCTAAATATCAATAGAAACCATTGAGATCCTATCAAATAAACAATATTCAGCAATATTCCAACGGCTCAATGCAGATTCCAATCATTTCTGTTACTACACTATATTTTGCCTCATAATGTCCCAAAATCAATATAATTATCATCCATTTCACATAAACATCAATAATATAATGAGAAATTCGTCAAAAATAGCATATTTCAAAATATGGCGGCCCAATCGGGAGAATTGTACCAAAGACCACTATTTCGTCTGGAAATGGGCTGAAAACGCTAAATATCAATAGAAACCATTGAGATCCTATCAAATAAACAATATTCAGCAATATTCCAACGGCTCAATGCAGATTCCAATCATTTCTGTTACTACACTATATTTTGCCTCATAATGTCCCAAAATCAATATAATTATCATCCATTTCACATAAACATCAATAATATAATGAGAAATTCGTCAAAAATAGCATATATCAAAATATGGCGTCCCAATCAGGAGAATTGTACCAAAGACCACTATTTCGTCTGGAAATGGGCTGAAAACGCTAAATATCAATAGAAATCATTGGGATCCTATCAAATAAACAATATTCAGCAATATTCCAACGGCTCAATGCAGATTCCAATCATTTCTGTTACTACACTATATTTTGCCTCATAATGTCCCAAAATCAATATAATTATCATCCATTTCACATAAACATCAATAATATAATGAGAAATTCGTCAAAAATAGCATAATATATCAAAATATGGCGGCCCAATCGGGAGAATTGTACCAAAGACCACTATTTCGTCTGGAAATGGGCTGAAAACGCTAAATATCAATAGAAACCATTGAGATCCTATCAAATAAACAATATTCAGCAATATTCCAACGGCTTAATGCAGATCCCAATCATTTCTGTTACTACACTTTATTTTGCCTCATAATGTCCCAAAATCAATATAATTATCATCCATTTCACATAAACATCAATAATATAATGAGAAATTCGTCAAAAATAGCATAATATATCAAAATATGGCGGCCCAATCAGGAGAATTGTACCAAAGACCACTATTTCGTCTGGAAATGGGCTGAAAACGCTAAATATCAATAGAAACCATTGAGATCCTATCAAATAAACAATATTCAGCAATATTCCAACGGCTCAATGCAGATTCCAATCATTTCTGTTACTACACTATATTTTGCCTCATAATGTCCCAAAATCAATATAATTATCATCCATTTCACATAAACATCAATAATATAATGAGAAATTCGTCAAAAATAGCATATATCAAAATATGGCGGCCCAATCAGGAGAATTGTACCAAAGACCACTATTTCGTCTGGAAATGGGCTGAAAACGCTAAATATCAATAGAAACCATTGAGATCCTATCAAATAAACAATATTCAGCAATATTCCAACGGCTCAATGCAGATTCCAATCATTTCTGTTACTACACTATATTTTGCCTCATAATGTCCCAAAATCAATATAATTATCATCCATTTCACATAAACATCAATAATATAATGAGAAATTCGTCAAAAATAGCATATATCAAAATATGGCGGCCCAATCAGGAGAATTGTACCAAAGACCGCTTTTTCGTCTGGAAATGGGCTGAAAACGCTAAATATCAATAGAAACCATTGAGATCCTATCAAATCAACAATATTCAGCAATATTCCAACGGCTCAATGCAGATTCCAATCATTTCTGTTACTACACTATATTTTGCCTCGTAATGTCCCAAAATCAATATAATTATCATCCATTTCACATAAACATCAATAATATAATGAGAAATTCGTCAAAAATAGCATCTATCAAAATATGGCGGCCCAATCAGGAGAATTGTACCAAAGACCACTATTTCGTCTGGAAATGGGCTGAAAACGCTAAATATCAATAGAAACCATTGAGATCCTATCAAATAAACAATATTCAGCAATATTCCAACGGCTCAATGCAGATTCCAATCATTTCTGTTACTACACTATATTTTGCCTCATAATGTCCCAAAATCAATATAATTATCATCCATTTCACATAAACATCAATAATATAATGAGAAATTCGTCAAAAATAGCATATATCAAAATATGGAGGCCCAATCAGGAGAATTGTACCAAAGACCACTATTTCGTCTGGAAATGGGCTGAAAACGCTAAATATCAATAGAAACCATTGAGATCCTATCAAATAAACAATATTCAGCAATATTCCAACGGCTCAATGCAGATTCCAATCATTTCTGTTACTACAGTTCGTTTCACGAGGGTTCATACTCACGTCATCGATGACGTCATTACTTGAAAAAAAACGTATGTCGTAGCTGATTCATATAGTTTCAAGAGCGTTCAAATTTTGTATTGAAGCCGAACAAGTATGTTCCAAAATGCTCTCCAGAACACGTTCAAAATTGTTGTCCATTTAGATTTTGGATTCAGGCTGATCATCCATTGAAAGCGTCGTCGCGTGTAGTATATCTTCCATCCGGATGCGAGCGATCGTTAGAATAGGCAACTAACAGCGTGCACTGCTTGTGACTCTACCATTAGACGCAAACGCTATTCCAGTTCGCTTCTGTTTGTGCATTGAGAAGATCATGTAGAATGGAATTGCAAGATATGTAGTTTTTGAAAAATCCTCACATGGAGGGATTGCGAGCTCGAGAGAGTGAAAAGATACATTCATATAGAAGTCCAGTGAAAATATCATTATTAAAAAAGAAGAATGCTGAGAAGCTGATCTTTTTGGGGTTAATCGGGGAAGGTGAAACCGAAGAGATCACAATCGCCACAATTGTGGGTTTTTGCAAAGGGTTGTTTTCTATTCATAATAGTTCACAAAACGGACTTCTCTTAGTATACTAATTAGCAATCGTTCCTATATAGACTCGTTTTAATAAAAAACTAAGAAAGCACCCCTATCGCAAAAACCCACAATAGTCGAGTTTTATTCTTATCAGTAGACGTCCCCCCATCACTGGACGACCATCAACCCACGAGAAATCAGCTAGTCAGCATTTTTTTTATGTATTATTAGGAAAACGAAATCTAATACACCACTTTGGTGGCCAAAAGAAGATTGACAGCCTAAAACTTGATAAAACTTTGATCCTGCAACAGTTATCAAAGATGTAATGGTGCATTAAAGAACTTGAATCCATTTGTCAGTTCACTAAACCAGCGATTTTTTTCAATTTTTATAGGGTACACAAATTTTCTTTTTTCGGATGGTGCTAGCCAATTTTTCCAAAACTTACATTTTTTTTAACGTGAAAAGAGGGACCTAAACGATATTTTGAATAAAATCGCCATGACCGATCAAATGACAGATTGATTGAACCATTTTAATGCACCTATCATTTTTTGATAACTGAAGCAGGATGCCTTTGTAATAAAAGCTTATGAGCTTAATAAACGATTATCATATTATATTATAATATCAAAGTATAGCCCGTTTCACGAGGGTTTGTACTCACGTCATTGATTGTCTCTCCTTTTCTAACTCATGGAGAGGTTTAAAAACACACTGAAACAGAATTAATGACGTAATAAACATCGGTCGTTACTAGAATCCAAAATGGCCGCCGAGCAACAGCTGATTTCTATCATCTCTGAATAATAATAACCTAAAATTTGGTTATGTGATCAAGTAATTAATCAAAACAATTTTGTTGTCAAAACACAAGTCAGTTAACTTCTCCAATGTCACAGTTTTGTTGTATAAAATACCTTGTCGGTATTCAGAATGTGAACAAAATACGATAAAAAAGCTTGTGGTCTACTTTACAAAGGATGGCGATGCTGAAAAACCTTTTTTACCACTTGAGGCAGTTTTGGAGGTGAGTTATTTCATAAAACTAGTTCTTTGTACCTATTCATTTCCTATTCCATCTCCTGAACTTTTGTAGAGAGTATCTGATGCCCTTTGAATTGAAATTACAACTCTTAAAAGATCAGACCTCATGGAATCAGAATTGATGAGGACTTCAAGGCATCCACGTCAATTGCAGTCCAGAGATCAGAAAGATAGATGGATTATTAGAGCAGTCATGCGTTGTTGAGAAAAGAAAAAAAGGGCTAGTATTGTTATTGAATGAATATTTTGGGCAGGCAGAATTTGACATTATTTTAGTTTATATTCAGTTCGTGTTCATGATTTCAGTCTCGTTATCTATGTTCCGCTGGTACTTGTTTGTAATAAAATTACGTTTATTATTTTCTTCTTCTATAGTAAGAAATGTGACTCATTTATCACCTTATGATTGGGCAGGAAGTGATGTCTTGCAGTTGATAACTGATCTGAAAAATGTTTCCATTTTTTACTCCCCCTCAAATGGCCGTTATTTCATGAGTTAGGTATAAAAAATTATTGATAATTTATCATTTTTTTATAACTTAAAATAACGGCTATTAAGGCGGTTTGCAAATTACAAGGAAAATCCTTTACTCCGCATTTTCAAAAAACACAATAGTCTGATGCTTTGTTCTTTTTGACACTATCATAAAACTTGGAAAAATACATACACTCTGTAGAATCAAAATATACACTCACGGTCGGGTAAACAGCACATGCCTAAAATTTGATAAAACTTTGATATTATAATATAATATAGTATGATAATCGTTTATTAAGCTAATAAGCTTTACAAAGTCATCCTGCTTCAGTTATCAAAAAATTATTGGTGCATTAAAATGGTTCAAACAATCTGTCATTTGATCGGTCATGGCGATTTTATTCAAAATATTGTTCAGGTCTCTTTGTTCACGTTACAAAAAAAATGTGTAAGTTCTGGAAAAATTGGTTAGCACCATCCGAAAGGGAAAATTTGTGTACCCTATGAAAATCGAAAAGAATCGCTGCTTTAGTGAATTGACAAATGGATTCAAGTTCTTTAATGCACCATTACATCTTTGATTACTGTTGCAGGATCAAAGTGTTATCAAGTTTTAGGCTGTTAATCTACTTTTGGCCACCAAACTGATGTATTAAATTTCGTTTACCTAATAATTCATAAAAAAATGCTGACCAGCGGATTTCTCGTGGGTTGATGTTCATCCAGTGATGGGGGGACGTCTACTGATAAGAATAAAACTCGACTATTGTGGGTTTTTGCGATAATGGTGCTTTCTTAGTTTTTTATTCAAACGTGTCTATATAGCAACGATTGCTTATTAGTATACTAAGAGAAGTCCGTTTTGTGAACTATTATAAATAGAAAAAAACCCTTTGCAAAATCACACAATTGTGGCGATTGTATCCCCCAAAAAGATCAGCTCCTCAGCAATTTTTTTTTTTCAATAATGATTTTTCTACTGGACGAATGTATGGATCAATGTATTTTTTCACTCTCTCGAGCTTACAATCCCTCCATGTGAGGATTTCTCAAAAACTACATATCTTGGAATTTCATTCTACATGATTCTCTCAATGCACAAACAGAAGCGAACTGGAATAGCGTTGAGTCTAATGGTAGAGTCACAAGCAGTGCACGCTGTAAGCTGCCCAGTCTAACGATCGCTCGCATCCGGATGGCGGATATACACGCGACTACGCTTCCAATGGATGACCAGCCTGAATCCAAAATCTAAATGGAAAACAAATCTGAACGTGTTCTGGAGAGCACTTTGGAACATACTTGTTCGGCTTCAATACAAAATTTGAACGCTCTTGAAACTATATGAATTAGCTACGACATACGTTTTTTTTCAAGTAATGACGTCATCTTTGACGTGAGTATGAACCCTCGTGAAACGGACTGTATTATCAAATTTTAGGCATGTGCTGTTTATCCGACCGTGAGTGTATATTTTGATTCTACAGAGTGTATGTATTTTTCCAAGTTTTATGATAGTGTCAAAAAAAACAAAGCATCAAACTATTGTGTTTTTTGAGAATGCGGTGCGGATGCGGATTTTCCTTGTAATTTGCCAAACACCTTAATAGCCGTTATTTTAAGTTATAAAAAAATGATAAATTATCAATAATTTTTTTATAACTCATGAAATAACGGCCATTTGAGGGGGAGTGAAAAATGAAAAAAAAAAATCAGATCAGTTATCAACTGCAAGACATCACCTCCTGCCCAATCATAAGGTGATAAATAAGTCACATTCCTTACTATGGGAGGAGAAAATAATAAACGTATTCTTATTACAAACAAGTACCAGCGGAACATAGATGAGGAAACTGAAATCATGAACACGAACTAAATATAAACTAGGTAAATAATATCAAATTCTGCCTGCCCAAAATATTCATTCAATAACAATACTAGTCCTTTCTTTCTTCTCTCAACAACGCATGACTGCTCCAATAATTCATCTATCTTTCTGATCTCTGGACTGCAATTGACGTGGATGCCTTGAAGTCCTCATCAATTCTGATTCCATGAGTACTGATCTTTCAAGAGTTGTAATTTCAATTCAAAGGGCATCAGATACTCTCTACAAAAGTTCAGGAGGTGGAATAGGAAATGAGTAGGTACAAAAAACTAGTTTTATGAAATAACTCACCTCCAAAACTGCCTCAAGTGGTGAAAAAGGTTTTTCAGCATCTCCATCCTTTCTAAAGTAGACCACAAGCTTTTTTAGCGTATTTTGTTCACATTCTGAATACCGACAAGGTATTTTATACAACAAAACTGTGACATTGGAGAAGTTAACTGACTTGTGTTTTGACAACAACATTGTTTTGATTAATTACTTGATCACATAACCAAATTTTAGGTTATTATTATTCAGAGATGATAGAAATCAGCTGTTGCTCGGCGGCCATTTTGGATTCTAGTAACGACCGATGTTTATTACGTCATTAATTCTGTTTCAGTCTGTTTTTAAACCTCTCCATGAGTTAGAAAAGGAGAGACAATCAATGACGTGAGTACAAACCCTCGTGAAACGGACTATACACTATATTTTGCGTCATAATGTCCCAAAATCAATATAATTATCATCCATTTCACATAAACATCAATAATATAATGAGAAATTCGTCAAAAATAGCATATATCAAAATATGGCGGCTCAATCAGGAGAATTGTACCAAAGACCACTATTTTGTCTGGAAATGGGCTGAAAACGCTAAATATCAATAGAAACCATTGAGATCCTATCAAATAAACAATATTCAGCAATATTCCAACGGCTCAATGCAGATTCCAATCATTTCTGTTACTACACTATATTTTGCCTCATAATGTCCCAAAATCAATATAATTATCATCCATTTCACATAAACATCAATAATATAATGAGAAATTCGTCAAAAATAGCATATATCAAAATATGGCTGCCCAATCAGGAGAATTGTACCAAAGACCACTATTTCGTCTGGAAATGGGCTAAAACCGCTAAATATCAATAGAAACCATTGAGATCCTATCAAATAAACAATATTCAGCAATATTCTAACGGCTCAATGCAGATTCCAATCATTTTTGTTACTACACTATATATTGCCTCATAATGTCCCAAAATCAATATAATTATCATCCATTTCACATAAACATCAATAATATAATGAGAAATTCGTCAAAAATAGCATATATCAAAATATGGCGGCCCAATCAGGAGAATTGTACCAAAGACCACTATTTCGTCTGGAAATGGGCTGAAAACGCTAAATATCAATAGAAACCATTGAGATCCTATCAAATAAACAATATTCAGCAATATTCCAACGGCTCAATGCAGATCCTAATCATTTCTGTTACTACACTTTATTTTGCCTCATAATGTCCCAAAATCAATATAATTATCATCCATTTCACATAAACATCAATAATATAATGAGAAATTCGTCAAAAATAGCATATATCAAAATATGGCGGCCCAATCAGGAGAATTGTACCAAAGACCACTATTTCGTCTGGAAATGGGCTGAAAACGCTAAATATCAATATAAACCATTGAGATCCTATCAAATAAACAATATTCAGCAATATTCCAACGGCTCAATGCAGATTCCAATCATTTCTGTTACTACACTATATTTTGCCTCATAATGTCCCAAAATCAATATAATTATCATCCATTTCACATAAACATCAATAATATAATGAGAAATTCGTCAAAAATAGCATATATCAAAATATGGCGGCCCAATCAGGAGAATTGTATCAAAGACCACTATTTCGTCTGGAAATGGGCTGAAAACGCTCAATATCAATAGAAACCATTGAGATCCTATCAAATAAACAATATTCAGCAATATTCCAACGGCTCAATGCAGATTCCAATCATTTCTGTTACTACACTATATTTTGCCTCGTAATGTCCCAAAATCAATATAATTATCATCCATTTCACATAAACATCAATAATATAATGAGAAATTCGTCAAAAATAGCATATATCAAAATATGGCGGCACAATCAGGAGAATTGTACCAAAGACCACTATTTCGTCTGGAAATGGGCTGAAAACGCTAAATATCAATAGAAACCATTGAGATCCTATCAAATAAACAATATTCAGCAATATTCCAACGGCTCAATGCAGATCCTAATCATTTCTGTTACTACACTTTATTTTGCCTCATAATGTCCCAAAATCAATATAATTATCATCCATTTCACATAAACATCAATAATATAATGAGAAATTCGTCAAAAATAGCATATATCAAAATATAGCGGCCCAATCAGGAGAATTGTACCAAAGACCACTATTTCGTCTGGAAATGGGCTGAAAACGCTAAATATCAATATAAACCATTGAGGTCCTATCAAATAAACAATATTCAGCAATATTCCAACGGCTCAATGCAGATTCCAATCATTTCTGTTACTACACTATATTTTGCCTCATAATGTCCCAAAATCAATATAATTATCACTTATTCACATAAACATCAATAATATAATGAGAAATTCGTCAAAAATAGCATATATCAAAATATGGCGGCCCAATCAGGAGAATTGTACCAAAGACCACTATTTCGTCTGGAAATGGGCTGAAAACGCTCAATATCAATAGAAACCATTGAGATCCTATCAAATAAACAATATTCAGCAATATTCCAACGGCTCAATGCAGATTCCAATCATTTCTGTTACTACACTATATTTTGCCTCATAATGTCCCAAAATCAATATAATTATCATCCATTTCACATAAACATCAATAATATAACGAGAAATTCGTCAAAAATAGCATATATCAAAATATGGCGGCCCAATCAGTAGAATTGTACCAAAGACCACTATTTCGTCTGGAAATGGGCTGAAAACGCCAAATATCAATAGAAACCATTGAGATCCTATCAAATAAACAATATTCAGCAATATTCCAACGGCTCAATGCAGATTCCAATCATTTCTGTTACTACACTATATTTTGCCTCATAATGTCCCAAAATCAATATAATTATCATCCATTTCACATAAACATCAATAATATAATGAGAAATTCGTCAAAAATAGCATATATCAAAATATGGCGGCCCAATCAGAAGAATTGTACCAAAGACCACTATTTCGTCTGGAAATGGGCTGAAAACGCTAAATATCAATAGAAACCATTGAGCTCCTATCAAATAAACAATATTCAGCAATATTCCAACGGCTCAATGCAGATTCCAATCATTTCTGTTACTACACTATATTTTGCCTCATAATGTCCCAAAATCAATATAATTATCATCCATTTCACATAAACATCAATAATATAATGAGAAATTCGTCAAAAATAGCATATATCAAAATATGGCGGCCCAATCAGAAGAATTGTACCAAAGACCACTATTTCGTCTGGAAATGGGCTGAAAACGCTAAATATCAATAGAAACCATCGAGCTCCTATCAAATAAACAATATTCAGCAATATTCCAACGGCTCAATGCAGATTCCAATCATTTCTGTCACTACACTATATTTTGCCTCAAAATGTCCCAAAATCAATATAATTATCATCCATTTCACATAAACATCAATAATATAATGAGAAATTCGTCAAAAATAGCATATATCAAAATATGGCGGCCCAATCAGGAGAATTGTACCAAAGACCACTATTTTGTCTGGAAATGGGCTGAAAACGCTAAATATCAATAGAAACCATTGAGATCCTATCAAATAAACAATATTCAGCAATATTCCAACGGCTCAATGCAGATTCCAATCATTTCTGTTACTACACTATATTTTGCCTCATAATGTCCCAAAATCAATATAATTATCATCCATTTCACATAAACATCAATAATATAACGAGAAATTCGTCAAAAATAGCATATATCAAAATATGGCGGCCCAATCAGGAGAATTGTACCAAAGACCACTATTTCGTCTGGAAATGGGCTGAAAACGCTAAA
>OY293315.1:0-21733 GCA_958502075.1 Orchestes rusci
ATTTAAATAGCTTATACTTAGAGCATAGTATTGAAGATACTAAGGAAATAACCATATTTTTAAATATATTTATAAGACGCACAGAATCTAATTTTGCAATGAAAATGCAATGTTTTCATTAAACTATATAAATAGAATCAAAAACGGAGTTACACCGCTAAAGTTAAAAGTTAGAAGCTTTCCCTTGATAAACTTGATTCCTTAACTGGGGTGTGAACCCAATTTTATCATTAACAGTGATATACCTCTTTTTGGTTTCAATTAACTAATGAGGGAAATAAACTAAATAAGGGTCTGCCAACCATACTTTTAGGCCGAAACTAAATGCAAATACTTGCTTCTTACTTAAGATCTTACTTAAGATAAATTGATATTCAATGATTTTTAAATGCAACTTAAATGTTTTAATTTAAACTATTATCCTTATTTAGCTCAGTTTAATGTTCCTTGCTTTAACTCATGAAGGAGTCCAGCGATTAGGATTAAAATAAAAATAGTTAGGGTGATAGATAAATTAACTATGCTACAAGTTTTAGTAATTAGAATTGTAGGCAAAAGAAGAGTCAATTCTACATCGAAAATTACAAAAATTACTGCAATTATGAAAAATTGTAGAGAAAATGGTAGCCGTGCAAAGTTTTTTGGGTCAAATCCACATTCAAAAGGACTGTTTTTTTCTCGGTCAAAGAATATTTTTTTTGATACTAAATTTAATACTAATACAAGGATTATTAGAATAATAATAATTATTAAACCTTGAAAATAAATTGATTTAATTATTTATACTAAAATTTTAGATTTTTTGATTGGAAGTCAAATATAATGGGTTATACTATATAAATAGTTATTTATCTACCTCATCAGTAAATTGAAATGTATAGAAAAAGTCACACTACATCTACAAAGTGTCAGTATCATGCTGCTGCCTCAAATCCAAAGTGGTGGGTTGATGAAAAGTGGTTTTTGTATAGACGAATTAAGCATACTAATAGAAATGTTGAACCAATTAAAACATGTAGTCCGTGAAGTCCTGTAGTTATGAAAAATGTAGATCCGTAGACTCTATCAGCAATTGTGAAAGGGGCTTCTATATACTCATATCCTTGTAGGATAGAAAAATATATCCCTAATAGTGTTGTTAAAGATAATCCTTGAATTGCTTCAGTGTAGTTATTTTCTATAATACCGTGATGAGCTCAAGTAATTGTTAATCCTGAAGAAATTAAGATTAAAGTGTTTAATAGTGGAATTTCTATAGGGTTAAATGGTTTAATTCCTTTAGGGGGTCAGTTTATTCCGAGCTCAATTCTTGGAGTTAGGCTAGAATGAAAAAAAGCTCAAAAAAATGCAAGAAAAAAAAATACTTCAGATGTAATAAAAAGGATTATTCCTCAACGTAACCCCGCAACAACTTTTATTGTGTGATGTCCTTGGAATGTTCTTTCTCGTACGATATCTCGTCATCATTGGAATATAATTAGAAGGGTTGTGATTGTTCCGATAATTAATAGGGAAATTTCATGTAAATGGAATCATTTAACTATTCCTAGTATTATAGTTAATGTTCTTAAAGAACCTAGCAAAGGTCATGGTCTTTGATCTACAAGATGGAATGGGTGGTTTTTTTTCATTAGTTTGTTTCTCTAGAGTATAAAGCTGATAAAACTGAGAATACATAAGATTGAATAATAGCTACAGCAAATTCTAAAGTTAAAAGGAGAATTTGTCTTATGATTAAAATATTTACTAAGTTGAATGAAAGTGATGGTCCTGAGTTTCCTATTAATGTTACTAATAAATGCCCTGCAATTATATTAGCAGTTAATCGAATAGCTAGGGTTCCTGGTCGGATAATATTTCTAATTGTTTCAATGATTACAAGAAAAGGTAAAAGTGTAAATGGAGCTCCTTGAGGTACTAAATGGGCAAGTATGTGGGTAGTATTATTTACTCAACCATAAATTATAAACCTTAGTCACAAAGGTAGCCTTAACGTTAATGTAAATCTGAGGTGTCTTCTTCTAGTAAAAATATAAGGGAATAACCCTAAAAAATTATTTAATAAAATTATTCTAAATAAGCTGTTAAAAATAATTGTTCTTCCTTTGTAGTTTTGTGTTTTAATTAAAGATTTAAATTCATTATGAAGATTAGTTAATATTAAAATTCATAAAATATTTAATCGAGATGGGATTAATCAATATATAGGTGGGATAAGTAAAATGAATAGTAATGATCTGGTTCAGTTTATAGATAGGAAATATTTTGTTGAGGGGTCGAAAGATGAAAATAGGTTTGCTATCATTTTCAATTAGTTATAAGAGTTTTAAATTTTTTATTTGACTTAGTTGGTATATATATGAATGAGTAGAAATTAAATATTATTAATAGAAAGAATAATACTGTAAAAAAAATATATAAAGAAGTTCAATTTAGAGGTGCTATTTGAGGAATTAAAAATTATTATTATTATAATAATTTTAGCTTGACAAGCTAATGTTATAGTTTAACTAAATTTTTCATTAGAAGTAATTGCTAATTTACTATAGGGTGGTTTAAGAGACCATTGCTTGCTTTCAGCCATCTAATGTTAATTAGTTTGAGTTAATTCAGATTATAAAATAATCGGGGGAAACTCTTTCAATAACAATTGGTATAAATCTATGGTTTGCTCCACAAATTTCTGAGCATTGTCCGTAAAATAATCCGGCACGGCTAATACTGAAGGTTGCTTGATTTAATCGTCCAGGCACTCTATCAATTTTGACTCCTAAGGTTGGAATTGTTCATGAGTGAATTACATCTATTGATGTTACGATAATTCGAATTTGGGTTTTATACGGTACTACTATTCGGTTGTCAACTTCTAATAATCGGAAGTTATGTAGTTTAAGTTCATTAGAGGGAATTATATAAGAGTCAAATTCTAACTTTTTGTAGTCGGTATATTCATATGATCAGTATCATTGATGGCCAATAATTTTAATTGTGATTATAGGGTTATATACTTCGTCTATAATGTATAATAATCGTAATGATGGTAGGGCAATTAGGATTAAAATAAATGCTGGTAGGATTGTTCAAATTATTTCAATTGTTTGACCTTCTAGTAAAAGACGGTGGGAGAATTTATTAAATAATATAGAGATTAATATTTGACTTACTAAAATTGTAATAATAATTAGGATTAAGAGAGCATGGTCGTGGAAGTAGTTTAATTGTTCTATTAAAGGAGAAGCTCTATCTTGAAGGGTTAATGTTTGTCATGTTGCGATTTCTAAAAAAAGTTTAAACTTTATATTTGGGGTTTAAGTCCAGTGCACTAATCTGCCATATTAGAAGTTTGTAATAGCAGGAAGTTCATTAAATCTGTGGTCCCCGGGGGGGAAATTTTGTAATCATTCAATTGATGATGATAAATTGTATGCTGTTAGGTTTAATCGTTGAGATGCAAATGCTTCTCAAAGGATAAAAATAAAGTAGAAAATTCTAAATAAGGAGATTATTCTTCCTATTGAGGATACGATGTTTCATATTAAGTAAGCATCAGGGTAATCAGAGTATCGGCGTGGTATTCCTCTTAATCCAAGAAAATGTTGAGGAAAAAATGTTGTGTTTACTCCAATAAATATTGTTAAGAATTGGGTTTTAAGATATTTATTATTTAGGGTTAATCCTGTGAATAGTGGGAATCATTGTACAATTCCTGCTAAAATAGCAAATACTGCCCCTATTGAAAGTACATAGTGGAAATGGGCTACTACATAATATGTATCATGTAGGATAATATCAATTGATGAGTTAGCCAAGACTACTCCTGTTAAACCTCCTATTGTAAATAGAAAGATAAACCCTAAAGCTCATAAAGATGATGGATTAAAAATAATTTGAGCTCCGTGGTAGGTTGCTAGTCATCTAAAAATTTTAATTCCTGTAGGTACTGCAATAATTATTGTAGCAGAAGTAAAATATGCTCGGGTATCAACATCTATTCCTACGGTAAATATATGATGAGCTCATACTACAAATCCTAGAATTCCGATTGCTATTATAGCATAGATTATGCCTAGTACTCCAAACGCTTCTTTTTTCCCTCTTTCTTGACAAATAATATGGGAAATTATGCCGAATCCTGGTAAAATTAAAATATATACTTCTGGATGCCCAAAGAATCAAAATAAATGTTGGTATAAAATAGGGTCACCTCCACCGGCAGGGTCAAAGAATGAGGTATTGATATTTCGGTCAGTTAGTAGTATCGTAATAGCCCCAGCTAGTACTGGTAGTGATAGTAATAGTAAAATTGCTGTAATTTTAACAGCTCATACAAACAATGATATTTGGTCGGTATTTATTCCTCTAGCCCGTATATTTGCTACAGTTGAAATAAAATTAATTGCTCCTAAAATAGAAGAGATTCCTGCCATATGAAGGCTAAAAATTGCCAAGTCTACTGAAGCTCCTTCATGAGACACATTTCCAGATAGTGGCGGGTAAACAGTTCACCCAGTTCCAGCACCTTTGTCTATGATTCTTCTAGTTAATAATAAAGTTAGTGATGGTGGAAGTAGTCAGAATCTTATGTTGTTAAGTCGAGGAAAAGCTATATCGGGGGCTCCTAGTATAAGAGGAATTAGTCAGTTTCCAAAACCTCCAATTAGAATTGGTATGACTATAAAAAAAATTATAATAAATGCATGAGCAGTAACAATGGTATTATAAATCTGATCGTCACCAATTAGTTTACCTGGTGTTCCTAGTTCGGTACGGATTAATATTCTTAGTGAAGTTCCTACTATACCCGATCATGCCCCAAATATGAAATATAAAGTTCCAATATTTTTATGATTTGTAGAGTAAAATCATTTATTCGGTAAAATGGCTGAAGATAGGCGATAAATTGTAAATTTATTTATGAAATTAATTTCTTTTACCATACATTAGTTAAGTTATATAGTCTAAAAAGGATTTTAAATTGCAAATTTAAAGGTAAAAATTTTTTATAACTTAAGAATTAGAAATTTATTTCTGAGTTTGACTTTGAAGGTCAATAGTTTGACTAACTTAAATTCTTGTTTATTTAATAAATAAATGCTATAATTGGGTAAGTTAATAGTCTTATTAGGAAAACTAGGTTTAGACTAAAATGTATAAAATTTATATGATTAAAGGTTTTAATAATGGATCTTTTTGATCTTAGTGTTTTGGCTGGGAAGCACAGTCGTATATAAGCATATAGAGAGATTATTGTTGTGATAATTAAGATAATCGCCAGTATAAAATATTTTGTTGTCACTAAGTTATAAATTGTTAATCATTTAGATAAAAATCCTAGGAAAGGGGGTAATCCTCCTAATCTCAAGAAATTGAGTATAAAAAATACCTTAAATTTTTTATTTTTATTAAATAATTTTCTAAGTTGGTTAATATTATAGATATGATATTTTTTAAATATTATGAAAATTATTATATTAATAATTGTATAAATTACTAAGTATAAAAGTCAAATTGATACTGAAGTTAATAATGTTGATAATATTCATCTAATGTGATTAATTGATGAATAAGCTATAATTTTTCGTAGACAAGTTTGATTTAATATTTGTACTCCTCTGACCAAGGAAGATGTGCAACAATGATACTATAATAAATTCAGGGATTTGTACTGTGTAAGTAATTAAGATTATTGGTGCAATCTTTTGTCAGGTTAAAATAATAAAGGTTATTGGTCAGTTTATTCCTTTAACAATCTCAGGTAGCCAGAAATGAAAAGGGGCCGCTCCTAATTTTAATATCAAAGAGGTTGTAATTAATATTGAAGCTAAAAAATTAACTTCAAAGTTAAAATTTTTTGTGGTTCTGTAGGAGATACACGCGAATAGAAATAAGGCTGATGCTATTGCTTGTGTAATAAAATATTTAATAGTGGATTCTGATGCGTATTTATTTTTGAATCTCTTTATAAGTGGTATTATTGATAATAAGTTAATTTCTAATCCAATTCAAGAAATGAATCATGAGGTAGAAGAAATTGCAATAAAAGTTCCTGTTATTAGGGTACTTAAAAATAAAATTTTATAAGATTTTTCACTAAAAGAAAAGGATTGGGACCTTTATAGTTGGGGTATGAACCCAATAGCTTAAATTAGCTTATCTTTTTATATTATGCTTTAGTATTAGTGTATAAGAGTTTTTGATACTTTAGGTAATAGTTAGAGTCTGTTAAGCATAATATGACTAAAGAAATCTTTAGGTTTCTTTTACTGTACTAAAAAGGGTTAACTAAGCCTTTTTAACATAAAGAAAACCTTTAGGTTTCTTTTACTGTACTAAAAAGGGTTAACTAAGCCTTTTTAACATAAAGAAACCTTTAGGTTTCTTTTACTGTACTAAAAAGGGTTAACTAAGCCTTTTTAACATAAAGAAACCTTTAGGTTTCTTTTACTGTACTAAAAAGGGTTAACTAAGCCCTTTTTAACATAAAGAAACCTTTAGGTTTCTTTTACTGTACTAAAAAGGGTTAACTAAGCCTTTTTAACATAAAGAAACCTTTAGGTTTCTTTTACTGTACTAAAAAGGGTTAACTAAGCCTTTTTAACATAAAGAAACCTTTAGGTTTCTTTACTGTACTAAAAAGGGTTAACTAAGCCTTTTTAACATAAAGAAACCTTTAGGTTTCTTTTACTGTACTAAAAAGGGTTAACTAAGCCTTTTTAACATAAAGAAACCTTTAGGTTTCTTTTACTGTACTAAAAAGGGTTAACTAAGCCTTTTTAACATAAAGAAACCTTTAGGTTTCTTTTACTGTACTAAAAAGGGTTAACTAAGCCTTTTTAACATAAAGAAACCTTTAGGTTTCTTTTACTGTACTAAAAAGGGTTACCTAAGCCTTTTTAACATAAAGAAACCTTTAGGTTTCTTTTACTGTACTAAAAAGGGTTAACTAAGCCTTTTTAACATAAAGAAACCTTTAGGTTTCTTTTACTGTACTAAAAAGGGTTAACTAAGCCTTTTTAACATAAAGAAACCTTCAGGTTTCTTTTACTGTACTAAAAAGGGTTAACTAAGCCTTTTTAACATAAAGAAACCTTCAGGTTTCTTTTACTGTACTAAAAAGGGTTAACTAAGCCTTTTTAACATAAAGAAACCTTTAGGTTTCTTTTACTGTACTAAAAAGGGTTAACTAAGCCTTTTTAACATAAAGAAACCTTCAGGTTTCTTTTACTGTACTAAAAAGGGTTAACTAAGCCTTTTTAACATAAAGAAACCTTCAGGTTTCTTTTACTGTACTAAAAAGGGTTAACTAAGCCTTTTTAACATAAAGAAACCTTCAGGTTTCTTTTACTGTACTAAAAAGGGTTAACTAAGCCTTTTTAACATAAAGAAACCTTCAGGTTTCTTTTACTGTACTAAAAAGGGTTAACTAAGCCTTTTTAACATAAAGAAACCTTTAGGTTTCTTTTACTGTACTAAAAAGGGTTAACTAAGCCTTTTTAACATAAAGAAACCTTTAGGTTTCTTTTACTGTACTAAAAAGGGTTAACTAAGCCTTTTTAACATAAAGAAACCTTTAGGTTTCTTTTACTGTACTAAAAAGGGTTAACTAAGCCTTTTTAACATAAAGAAACCTTTAGGTTTCTTTTACTGTACTAAAAAGGGTTAACTAAGCCTTTTTAACATAAAGAAACCTTTAGGTTTCTTTTACTGTGCTAAAAAGGGTTAACTAACCTATTTTAGCCACAATAAAGCAAGCTCTAGGCTTTATTTACTGTACTAAAAAGGGTTAACTAACCTATTTTAGCCACAATAAAGCAAGCTCTAGGCTTTATTTACTGTACTAAAAAGGGTTAACTAACCTATTTTAGCCACAATAAAGCAAGCTCTAGGCTTTATTTACTGTACTAAAAAGGGTTAACTAACCTATTTTAGCCACAATAAAGCAAGCTCTAGGCTTTATTTACTGTACTAAAAAGGGTTAACTAACCTATTTTAGCCACAATAAAGCAAGCTTTAGGCTTTATTTATTGTGCCTAAAACCCTAGCTAAGCGATCGGTTGGCTCGACTAGCACAGCTCGTCAGACCATCCGTTCGATCGGTTGGCTCGACTAGCACAGCTCGTCAGACCATCCGTTCGATCGGTTGGCTCGACTAGCACGGCTCGTCAGACCATCCGTTCGATCGGTTGGCTCGACTAGCACAGCTCGTCAGACCATCCGTTCGATCGGTTGGCTCGACTAGCACAGCTCGTCAGACCATCCGTTCGATCGGTTGGCTCGACTAGCACAGCTCGTCAGACCATCCGTTCGATCGGTTGGCTCGACTAGCACGGCTCGTCAGACCATCCGTTCGATCGGTTGGCTCGACTAGCACAGCTCGTCAGACCATCCGTTCGATCGGTTGGCTCGACTAGCACGGCTCGTCAGACCATCCGTTCGATCGGTTGGCTCGACTAGCACAGCTCGTCAGACCATCCGTTCGATCGGTTGGCTCGACTAGCACGGCTCGTCAGACCATCCGTTCGATCGGTTGGCTCGACTAGCACGGCTCGTCAGACCATCCGTTCGATCGGTTGGCTCGACTAGCACAGCTCGTCAGACCATCCGTTCGATCGGTTGGCTCGACTAGCACAGCTCGTCAGACCATCCGTTCGATCGGTTGGCTCGACTAGCACAGCTCGTCAGACCATCCGTTCGATCGGTTGGCTCGACTAGCACGGCTCGTCAGACCATCCGTTTGATCGGTTGGCTCGACTAGCACAGCTCGTCAGACCATCCGTTCGATCGGTTGGCTCGACTAGCACGGCTCGTCAGACCATCCGTTCGATCGGTTGGCTCGACTAGCACAGCTCGTCAGACCATCCGTTCGATCGGTTGGCTCGACTAGCACAGCTCGTCAGACCATCCGTTCGATCGGTTGGCTCGACTAGCACGGCTCGTCAGACCATCCGTTCGATCGGTTGGCTCGACTAGCACAGCTCGTCAGACCATCCGTTCGATCGGTTGGCTCGACTAGCACAGCTCGTCAGACCATCCGTTCGATCGGTTGGCTCGACTAGCACAGCTCGTCAGACCATCCGTTTGATCGGTTGGCTCGACTAGCACGGCTCGTCAGACCATCCGTTCGATCGGTTGGCTCGACTAGCACAGCTCGTCAGACCATCCGTTCGATCGGTTGGCTCGACTAGCACGGCTCGTCAGACCATCCGTTCGATCGGTTGGCTCGACTAGCACGGCTCGTCAGACCATCCGTTCGATCGGTTGGCTCGACTAGCACAGCTCGTCAGACCATCCGTTCGATCGGTTGGCTCGACTAGCACGGCTCGTCAGACCATCCGTTCGATCGGTTGGCTCGACTAGCACAGCTCGTCAGACCATCCGTTCGATCGGTTGGCTCGACTAGCACAGCTCGTCAGACCATCCGTTCGATCGGTTGGCTCGACTAGCACAGCTCGTCAGACCATCCGTTCGATCGGTTGGCTCGACTAGCACGGCTCGTCAGACCATCCGTTCGATCGGTTGGCTCGACTAGCACAGCTCGTCAGACCATCCGTTCGATCGGTTGGCTCGACTAGCACGGCTCGTCAGACCATCCGTTCGATCGGTTGGCTCGACTAGCACGGCTCGTCAGACCATCCGTTCGATCGGTTGGCTCGACTAGCACAGCTCGTCAGACCATCCGTTCGATCGGTTGGCTCGACTAGCACGGCTCGTCAGACCATCCGTTCGATCGGTTGGCTCGACTAGCACAGCTCGTCAGACCATCCGTTCGATCGGTTGGCTCGACTAGCACAGCTCGTCAGACCATCCGTTCGATCGGTTGGCTCGACTAGCACGGCTCGTCAGACCATCCGTTCGATCGGTTGGCTCGACTAGCACGGCTCGTCAGACCATCCGTTCGATCGGTTGGCTCGACTAGCACGGCTCGTCAGACCATCCGTTCGATCGGTTGGCTCGACTAGCACAGCTCGTCAGACCATCCGTTCGATCGGTTGGCTCGACTAGCACGGCTCGTCAGACCATCCGTTCGATCGGTTGGCTCGACTAGCACGGCTCGTCAGACCATCCGTTCGATCGGTTGGCTCGACTAGCACAGCTCGTCAGACCATCCGTTCGATCGGTTGGCTCGACTAGCACAGCTCGTCAGACCATCCGTTCGATCGGTTGGCTCGACTAGCACGGCTCGTCAGACCAATCCGTTCGATCGGTTGGCTCGACTAGCACAGCTCGTCAGACCATCCGTTCGATCGGTTGGCTCGACTAGCACGGCTCGTCAGACCATCCGTTCGATCGGTTGGCTCGACTAGCACAGCTCGTCAGACCATCCGTTCGATCGGTTGGCTCGACTAGCACAGCTCGTCAGACCATCCGTTCGATCGGTTGGCTCGACTAGCACGGCTCGTCAGACCATCCGTTCGATCGGTTGGCTCGACTAGCACGGCTCGTCAGACCATCCGTTCGATCGGTTGGCTCGACTAGCACAGCTCGTCAGACCATCCGTTCGATCGGTTGGCTCGACTAGCACAGCTCGTCAGACCATCCGTTCGATCGGTTGGCTCGACTAGCACGGCTCGTCAGACCATCCGTTTGATCGGTTGGCTCGACTAGCACAGCTCGTCAGACCATCCGTTCGATCGGTTGGCTCGACTAGCACAGCTCGTCAGACCATCCGTTTGATCGGTTGGCTCGACTAGCACAGCTCGTCAGACCATCCGTTCGATCGGTTGGCTCGACTAGCACAGCTCGTCAGACCATCCGTTTGATCGGTTGGCTCGACTAGCACGGCTCGTCAGACCATCCGTTTGATCGGTTGGCTCGACTAGCACGGCTCGTCAGACCATCCGTTTGATCGGTTGGCTCGACTAGCACGGCTCGTCAGACCATCCGTTTGATCGGTTGGCTCGACTAGCACAGCTCGTCAGACCATCCGTTCGATTGGTTGGCTGGATATTTTGAGCTAAATTTTAAAAAAAAGTATTTTTGTCGGAAAATACCAATTTTTAAATTAATTGTGCGAGCAAAAGGGCATGGAAATTTTGGCTTACGTACGAATTAGGGGTGGTTAAAGCCTAATAAGCCAGGGTGGGGAGTCCTGGCTAGGGCTTTAGCAAAAGTGAGGGATCACATGAGCCACTCTATCAAAGTGGTCCTTTATTCAGGCATTTTGCTAAAAAGGCGGGTTAAAGTCACTAACTAAAAAAACTTTTAGATGATTTTGTTTAAACCAGACATTTAGAAAATTAGGAATAAGTGAATATCGGGGTAAGGAATTTCTATCAGTAATTTTTAGTAGTAAAAAAAAGTTTTGACCCCCCCTTTTTTGAAAAATTTTTTTTTTTCATTTTTTTCACTTTTTTTTGCATTTTTTTGCACTTTTTTTTTGGATTTTTGGGGCATTTTTTCAAAAAAAAAATCGGAGTTTTGGTAGAATAGCCGACAAACGTGGTTTCCTGGCTGAAAAACTTTTGGTTTTTTTTGACCCCACAAATAAAGGTCGTCTTACATTCCAATAGGTTATCAGAATATTAAATAACCTATCAAATAAATTATTGCAAAACCTATTTAAATACATTTGGAACTTTTATGTAATGCCTTCAATATGAAATTCCTTATTAACTGAATATACCTCTCTTTAACTATAAATAACCCAAGATTTATATACGTATAATGTTCTACAGCAACATCAGGGGGAATTAGGAAACGGGGGGGTTTTAGAAGAAATTTCTTATTAATGGTCTGAAACTTATTGCTATAGATATATTAAATATTTATATATTAATATTGTGCTATTATGAGTTATTATATTTAATAAATTAATAAAAACTGATAAATATCTTATCATTATTATATATTTGATATGTAAATTATTTTTTTGGATTAATTAATCATCTAATTATAGATTTTAAAGATATTTATTAAAATATATTTAAATATATTATTTATAAAGAAATAAATAATGCTAAAAAAAAAAAAAAAAAAACTAATCTTCATAATATCCAACAAAATATTTTATAAAAATAAAAATAAAAATAAATATGGTTATTACATAATTACCATTTATATAGATAATACATTAATAAAAAGTTTTTGTAGTCAAATATACAGATATATACGACGTCAGATTTAACTAAATTTTATGTCATATGATTTTAAGATTAACAAAAAGATTTATTAGTTAATGATTTTTATTGTAAAAATCAGCAATTGCATATTTTTTTTGTCGGAAAATATCAATTGTTGAGTTTATTTACTCTTATAATTACAGTTTGCTGAGGAATCTATTGTTTATTTTAAAATAAGCTGATTTCATTGATTTTATCTTATTAGGGGGTAAATTCTATGATTATTTGGTTTTTATAAAATATTTTGTTGTGTAATTTTAGGCTTTATCGAATTTATTAGGGGAATTTTACAATATTCATTTCAGGGGATGAGTATTTTGAAAATTTTAAATTTGATGAAGATTACTTTTTGCTATCTAGCAAATAGCAGAGCGTGATTGTTCGTGAATAATTTAATTGTGAAAGCTAAAGTTTTGTCGGATTTTAGCATAATAATTATTTTTAGTAGCGGATACTACAGTTAGTTTCATTGTGCTTGGATAGGGATTAAGCCCTACTAGGAGGAATAGGAATCTATATGTCAGCTTAGTTTCTAAAAATCATAAAGTTTTTTTAGCTTAGATTTTCTATCTGAAATTATTTTAAATGCATATTTTAGTTAAATTTAGGTAAGGTTTTAAATAGGGCTTAATCTTAAGATAAATTCGCAGTAAAGAGTATTATACAATTTAATCAGTTAAGATATAATAATTTTATTTAGCACAGATAAATTTTGTGCCAGCAGTCGCGGTTAGACAAGTTGTGCAATAGAAAATATTTTGGTATTAGTAAATTTATGATTTGAATTAGCATTAAAGTTTATTAGGTGAAATTTTAAATTTTATAAATTTTAGATTTATTATTTAAGACTACAAAAATTTCTTAAAAAACTAGGATTAGATACCCTATTATTGGAAAAGTAACATTATATGCCAAATTAGTATTAGTTATGATCTTGAAAATTAAAAATGTTGGCGGTATTTTAGTCTATTCAGAGGAACTTGTCCTATAATTGATAATCCACGATTTTATTTACTTATTTTTTTAATTTGCATATCGCCGTAGGTTGAATATTTTTAAAAAATTGAAATGTTCAAGATGTTTATTTAAAGTAAATCAGGTCAAGGTGTAGTTTATAGATAAGAAGAGATGAGTTACAATAAATTTACTTATACGGATAGATTTTTGTGATAAAATTTTAAAGGTGGATTTGAAGGTAATTTTATATAAATTTGTAAAATGATTTTAGCTCTAAAATATGTACATATCGCCCGTCACTTTCGTTTGAAGATGGAATAAGTCGTAACATAGTAGGGGTACTGGAAAGTGTCCCTTGAGCTCAAATTAAAGCTTTATTAAGCATTTTAGTTACATTAAAAAGATTATTGTAGATTCGGTATAATTTGAAACATTCGTATTATTTTTATTTTTAGTTAGTACATTTTTAATTAAAATAATTTTAGTTTTTATTAATTGAATTGAACAAATATTAATTTATTATAGATTATTAGTATTGAGAGAGAATTACGTTAATTTTTTAAAAGAAAAGTTAATTTTTTGTACCTTGTGTCTCAGGGTTTATCAATTAAAATTTATGTATATTAAATTTCTCGAATTTAAAAGAGCTATAAAATTATATCTTTTACTGTAGAATAAGTATTGTAAATATTTTTATAGAGGTAAAACGCTATACGATTTTAAATATATCTAGTTTTTTAAGAAAAAAATTTAATTTTATTTTTATCAAATTATTTGATTTAGTTTTTAATTAGATAATTATAAAAATTTATATTTTAAGGGATGAGCTTTAAAATAAATTAATATAATTTATTATAAGATTTTGGTAAGTAGGATTATAAGTTTTTATCTTTAAAATTGTGTTATAACTCTCTAAATCTAATTTAAAATTTTTATGTTTAAATTTATTTGTTTTATTAAAATTTAGATGTTAATTATACTTATTTAGTAATGATGATAAAATTAGTATAATTTGTTTGTTTAGGTATTAAGATACTTAAAGGTTTTAAAAAGGAACTCGGCAAATGTATTTTTCACCTGTTTATTAAAAACATGGCGTTTCGATATTAATTTAAGGTCTGACCTGCCCAATGATTTAATTAAATGGCCGCGGTATCTTGACCGTGCAAAGGTAGCATAATCATTAGTTTTTTAATTGAAAGCTTGTATGAAAGGTTGGATGAGAAAATAGCTGTCTCTTTAAAAATTATATAGAACTTTATTTTTAAGTGAAAAAGCTTAAATGTGTATGAAAGACGAGAAGACCCCATAGAGTTTTATAATTTTTATACTTAGGTTTTTTAGTATTTATAATTTTAATTATAAAAATTATTTAATTGGGGTGATTGAAAAATTAAATAAACTTTTTTTTTATTTTATCATTAATATATGAGTATTTGATCCTTTTTTGAAAGATTAAAAGATTAAATTACCTTGGGGATAACAGCGTAATTTTTTTTGAGAGTTCAAATCGAAAAAAAAGATTGCGACCTCGATGTTGGATTAAAATTAACTTTTGGTGTAGAAGCTAGAATGTTGGGTCTGTTCGACCTTTAAAATTTTACATGATCTGAGTTTAAACCGGCGTGAGCCAGGTTGGTTTCTATCTTTATATAGTTATAATATTTTAGTACGAAAGGATCAAATATTAAGGTTAAACTTTTGCATAAGAATTATACTAATATGAGTTATTTTGGCAGATTAGTGTGATAGATTTAGAATCTTTTTATGTAAGTTATTTACAAATAATACTTGATAATAAAAGATACAGGTTTGATAGTAATTTCTACTTTAATTTTGATTGTCTGTGTATTAATTGCTGTTGCTTTTTTTACTTTAATAGAACGTAAGGTTTTAGGGTATATCCATATTCGTAAAGGGCCTAATAAAGTGGGGATAATTGGTTTACTTCAGCCTTTTAGTGATGCATTAAAATTATTTACTAAGGAGCAAACTTTTCCTTTTATGGCCAATTTAAATATTTATTATATTTCTCCGGTAATAAACCTGCTTTTGGCCTTATTATTATGGACTTGTATGCCTTTTTTTACTACTAATTTTGATTTTTCTTTGTCTGTTTTATTTTTTTTAAGGGTTTCTGGGTTTAGGGTTTATACGGTTATATTGGCTGGCTGGTCCTCTAACTCTAATTATGCTATGTTAGGGAGTATGCGTTCTGTAGCTCAGACTATTTCTTATGAGGTAAGATTAGTTTTAATTTTATTATCATTTATGTTTATAATTATAAGTTATGATATTTTTGATATAAGAAAATATCAAGAGTATGTTTGATTGGGTTCATTATTGTTTCCTTTAAGGTTAATATGGCTTGTTTCTAGGTTAGCCGAGACTAATCGGTCTCCTTTTGATTTTGCGGAGGGGGAATCTGAATTAGTTTCAGGGTTTAATGTTGAGTATAGAAGAGGCGGATTTGCTATAATTTTTTTATCTGAATATGCTAGAATTTTATTTATAAGGATAATATGTGTAATATTGTTTTTAGGGGGAAATTTGCATAATGCGTCTTTTTTTATGAAGATTATTTTTATAAGGTTTGTTTGGGTTTGAGTGCGTGGGACGCTCCCTCGTTACCGTTATGATAAGCTAATGTATATAGCTTGAAAAAGCTATTTACTTATTGCCTTAAATATACTTTTATTTTATTTTAGGCTGAGAGTGTTAATTTTAGGAATTTCTACCTAGTTAACCCTTTTTAGTACGATAGTTAAAATAGATACTCATAAATGCATTTATTTGCGTATGAGTATCTATTTTAACTATCGTACTAAAAAGGGTTAACTAGGTAGAAATTCCGGGCTTTAATAGACAGAATAGGAGTTTCTTTTATTATAAGAATTCAATTAGTTAACCTCTTTTAGTACAGTAAAAGAAACCCTAAAGGTTTCATTATGTGTTAAAAAGGCTTAGTTAACCTCTTTTAGTACAGTAAAAGAAACCCTAAAGGTTTCATTATGTGTTAAAAAGGCTTAGTTAACCTCTTTTAGTACAGTAAAAGAAACCTTAAAGGTTTCATTATGTGTTAAAAAGGCTTAGTTAACCCTTTTTAGTACAGTAAAAGAAACCCTAAAGGTTTCATTATGTGTTAAAAAGGCTTAGTTAACCTCTTTTAGTACAGTAAAAGAAACCTTAAAGGTTTCATTATGTGTTAAAAAGGCTTAGTTAACCCTTTTTAGTACAGTAAAAGAAACCCTAAAGGTTTCATTATGTGTTAAAAAGGCTTAGTTAACCTTTTTTAGTACGATAAAAGAAACCTAAAGGTTTCTTTATTATAACTAAAATCGACCTAGTTAACCCTTTTTAGTACGATAAAAGAAACCTAAAGGTTCCTTTGCTATATTAAAAAGGCTTAGTTAACCCTTTTTAGTATAGTAAAAGAAACCTTCAGGTTTCTTTATTATGGCTAAAATCGACCTAGTTAACCCTTTTTAGTACGATAAAAGAAACCTAAAGGTTTCTTTGCTATATTAAAAAGGCTTAGTTAACCCTTTTTAGTACAGTAAAAGAAACCTTCAGGTTTCTTTATCATGGCTAAAATCGACCTAGTTAACCCTTTTTAGTACGATAAAAGAAACCCTAAGGGTTTCTTTACTATACTAAAAATTTTAGTTATGAATTAGGGGTGGTTAAAGCCATTTATTTTTAAAGTTTATTATTTAGTTAGTTTTTAATGAGTATTATATAATTATCTATAATTTGTATAAAACTTAAGTTAATAGAAAATTGGATTTCTTTTTTATACTTTCAAAGTATATACTTATACAAGTTCATTAACTATTTAATAAAGATTAACTTATCTCAAAAATTTGCTGTTAGAGGATTAATAATATAATATGAGAAGTACAAAATGGTTAAGATTTGACCGGTTATAATGTAAGGAGCTTCTACAGGGCGTGCCCCAATTCATGTTAATAAAATAATAATAGATAAAAGTGATCAAAATAGCACCTTATTAATAGGGTAAAATTGGGTTCTTGAAAAATTTTTTTTATTAGTAAAAGGTATTAGGTAAAGAATGGCAATTGAAAATACCAATGCAATTACTCCTCCTAGCTTATTAGGAATAGATCGTAAAATTGCGTAAGCAAATAAAAAATATCATTCTGGTTGAATGTGGATTGGAGTTACTAGGGGGTTTGCTGGGGTAAAGTTATCTGGGTCCCCTAGTAAATAAGGATATTGTAGTGTCAAAATAGTTAATCTTATTAATAAGATAATAAATCCTACTAAATCTTTAAAGGTAAAGTAAGGATGGAATGATGTTTTATCTATATTTCTTATTGTACCTAAGGGGTTTCTTGATCCTGTTTGATGTAGGAATATTAGGTGAATAATCACGAAAGCTGTCACAATAAATGGTAGAATAAAATGAAAAGCAAAAAATCGGGTTAAAGTGGCGTTATCAACTGCGAATCCTCCTCAGATTCATTTAACAATAGAATCTCCTAGGTATGGGATAGCAGATACAAGATTAGTAATTACAGTTGCCCCTCAGAATGATATTTGGCCTCAAGGTAAAACATATCCTAAAAAGGCTGTTCCTATTACTAGGAAGAATATTGTTACTCCTGATATTCAAGTTCTTGTTATATTGTATGAGCTATAGTATAATCCTCGGCCAATATGAGCGTATAAACAAACAAAAAAGAAAGAAGCTCCATTTGCATGAAGGGTTCGAATTAATCATCCATAATTTACATCACGACAAATATGAGCCACCCTATCAAAAGCTAAGTCCACGTTAGGACAATAATGTATAGCTAAGAAGATTCCCGTTAAAATTTGGATTATTAGGCATAATCCTAGTAATCTACCAAAATTTCACATAGTGGTAATGTTTGTCGGAGTTGGGAGATTAATTAGTGAAGAGTAAATAATTTTAATTATAGGGTTATTTTTTAATGTTTTTATCATTTATTTTTGTCGCAAAGTTCCAAAGTTTTTCCCAATAATTTTAACTGTTGTAATTAAAGTTACTAGTAGGTAAATTATTATGAAGATTAGTATATTTATATTAGGTTGGTTAAAAAATTTATTTAAGGTTAAGTTACAGAGTGGGTTAGATTGGTTAGTGTTTCTTGCTCTTAAGTTAACAAAGTTAAGAAAGAAACTATCTCCAACTTCAACCATAATAAGTACTCTGGAAATTATCATAGTAAAAAAAAATATTATTATATTTGGCATTTTAAATTTTTCATTAGATGCTACCCTAGTTATATAGATAAATATTACGAGTATTCCTCCAATTATTACTAGGAATAAAATGTACCCAAATCAAAAATTATAATAAAAAAATCCCGAGCTTAGGGAAATTAGCAGGGCTTGAATGAGAAGTACACACCCCAAAGATAGTGGGTGGTTTATATAAATGAATATTATGGAAAATCCCCAATTAAGTAGGAATATAGCTATAAGTATCTCAGAGAATAGTTTATTATAAAATATTAATTTTGGAGATTAATGATAAGAGATTTCTTTTTTCTGATGTTTTAAAAGAAAGATCTTATTTCTGATTTACAAGACCAGTATTTTTATTAAATTATTAAAACAAATGTTAGTAATAGACTATTATATTTTTTCTTTAGTAAGACTATTTTTTTCCAGTTTATTTATTTATATTTCTAAGTATAAGCATTTACTTTTAATGCTTTTAGGCTTAGAATCAGTTGTTATCTCTATTTACCTACTATTATTTTTTTGATTATCCTACTATTATTTTAATTATTTCATTTCTGTGATTTTTTTGACTATAAGAGTCTGCGAAAGAGCCCTAGGGCTTTCACTGTTGGTGTTGATAATTCGAACTCATGGTAGAGACTCTATTCTAATATTTGATAATTTGTGATAATGCTAATAAATTTAGTATCATTAATATTTTTGATCCCGTTAATTTTTATAAAAAATTATTGACTCGTATTGATTATACTCTTTTTTATAAGGTTTTTGTTTATATTTAAACTAAGCTTAATTTCGGTTTCGTATGTTTCTTACTGCTTAGGGCTTGATTTATTATCTTTTTCTTTAATTTTATTAAGGTATTGAATTTGTGCTTTAATGATTTTAGCTAGAGAGAATTTGCTTAAGACTAATTATCATTGGGATTTATTTTTATTTTTAGTCATTGGGTTAATAGTAAGCCTTTTTATTACTTTTTCGTCTTTGAATATTTTTACTTTTTATGTGTTTTTTGAAGCTAGGCTTATTCCAACCTTGTTATTAATTATTGGTTGAGGAAATCAACCTGAACGGATTACTGCTGGAGTTTACCTTTTATTTTATACTCTTTTAGTCTCACTCCCTATAATAGTGGGTCTTTTTTACCTATACAGTAAGATTAATTCTATGGATTTTTATTTTTTTCAAAACATGAATAATTTGTTTATATACATGTGTATAAACATAGTATTTTTAGTTAAAATTCCTATATTTTTTATTCATTTATGATTACCAAAGGCTCACGTAGAAGCCCCTATTTCAGGCTCAATAATTTTAGCGGGTGTGATATTAAAATTAGGGGGTTATGGCTTATTACGAGTAATAAAGATTTTTATTGAAATTGGGATAAAAATTAACTTTGTATTTATTGTAATTTCTTTGATTGGTGGGATAATTGTATCTGTTTTATGCGTTCGTCAAAGTGATATAAAAATATTAATTGCTTATTCTTCAGTTTCACATATGGGATTAGCTTTAAGAGGTATTATAACTTTAAATTTATGAGGGTTTTGAGGGTCGTTGGTACTAATATTAGCTCATGGGCTTTGCTCATCAGGGTTGTTTTGTCTTGCTAATATATCTTATGAACGTACTCAGAGTCGAAGAATCTATTTAAATAAGGGGATAATAAATATTATACCCAGGGTGTCTTTATGGTGATTTTTATTGTGTTCTGCTAACATGGCTGCTCCCCCAACATTGAATTTATTAGGGGAAATTATATTGATTAATTCTTTAGTTGCTTATTCTAAGTATTTCATAATTTGTTTGTTTTTTATAACTTTTTACAGAGCTGTATATTCCTTATTTTTATACTCCTACACTCAGCATGGAAGGACTTACTCAGGTTTATATTCTTTTTACCAAGTAAGCCTTCGGGAATATTTGTTATTATTTCTGCATTGAGTTCCTTTAGTATTTTTAATATTAAAGCCCGAGTTTTTAATTATATGAATTTATTTAAATAGTTTAAAAAAAACTTTAATTTGTGGAATTGAGGATGCATTTATTATGCTTTAAATAATTTTTTTGTTATGTTTTATATACCATGTATTATTCTTAGCTATTGCATTATTTTCATTTTCTCTAAGCTTGTATTTTTTAAGTGTGCAGTTAGAAGTTTTCCTTGAGTTAATTATTTTAAATTTTAATTCTGTTGTTATTGAAATAGTGGTTTTTCTCGACTGAGTATCTTTGTTATTTATTAGCCTAGTTTTATTTATTTCTTCTATAATTATTAAGTATTCTAGCGAGTATATAAGTGGGGATAAGAAAATTAAGCGCTTTATTTGGCTTATAGTTATATTTGTTTGTTCAATAGTATTGATAATTTCAAGTCCCAATTTAATTAGGATTTTGCTAGGGTGAGATGGTTTAGGGTTAGTCTCTTATGCGTTAGTGATTTATTATCAAAATGTTAAGTCATTTAATGCTGGGATATTAACTGCTTTGTCAAATCGAGTTGGTGATGCCTCTTTGTTGGTAGGAATTGCTTTAATATTAAATTTTGGTAGTTGAAATTTTTTATATTATTTAGAACATCAAAAGGAGAATTTTATCATGCTTTTATTATCAGGGTTTCTTATTTTAGCAGCTATAACTAAAAGAGCCCAGATTCCTTTTTCGTCTTGACTTCCTGCCGCTATAGCAGCACCCACTCCTGTTTCTTCCTTGGTACATTCTTCTACTTTAGTTACTGCTGGAGTTTATCTCTTATTTCGGGGATTTCCTGCTTTTCCTGATAGATTTCTATCAATTTTATTATTTTTAGCTCTTTTTACCATATTTATAGCTGGATTAGGGGCAAATTTTGAGTTTGATTTAAAAAAAATCATTGCATTATCTACATTAAGGCAGTTGGGCATAATAATTACAATTATATGCTTAGGGTCTACAGACCTAGCTTTTTTTCATTTATTGATTCATGCTCTTTTTAAAGCTTTACTATTTATATGTGCCGGGGCTATTATTCATAATTTAGGCAATAACCAAGATATTCGTAGGATAGGCGGGTTAAACCATTTTATACCTCTTACTTGTACTTGCCTAAATATTAGAAACTTTGCTTTATGTGGAGTTCCTTTCATATCTGGGTTTTATTCCAAGGACTTAATTGCTGAGGTTTTGTCCTCAAACAATTTAAATATCTTCATTTATATCGTATTTTTTGTATCGGTTGGCTTAACTGTTTCTTATTCTTTACGCCTCTCATATTACGTTACTTTTAGCCCAGTAAACTACATTGTAGTATTATGGGAGAAAAAGCCTGGTTTCTAATATAAAGAAAAGATCCCAAATTTTACAGTTGTTATCTCGTAATCATTTAAAGGCTTTCTTATTTGTAATTTATTTATTTACTTTAGTAAGGGTTTTAATTTGATGTT